>MU224846.1:1369144-1379824 GCA_018584345.1 Thuja plicata | reverse complement strand
GTTTTCCTTTTTGTTCTTCTCCACTGCCTCCACTTGTTGAAGCGACGCTCACAGCCTTACTCATATCTGCAAGCACCTTGAATTTCTTTCCTTCAACCGATATTGGAACAAATCTAATCTCCAAAATTAGCTGTTTTCTCTGAGCACAATCCTCTGCAATCTTTTAAAAATCTCTAATCACTGTGGATACACTGCAACTGCTCAAAATATCACCTTTCACTGAAAACAAGCAAAACGACTCTGAAAACTTGAAAACACGGTGAACAAGAATGAATACACTATCATCTATTTATAGCCATATGATTCAGAGTACATAGCTCATAATTCGGATATGTCAGTTCGGCCATTAAGTTGCCATGCCGTGAATTTTCAGAAACCTAGCCGTAGTTGCACGAAGTTGATAGGAAATCAAATTTTCAAATATGAATCCTTGGTGCAATCATAAAATGTTTAAGACAGCTGACATGTCATCTTCTGATTCATTCTCTGTCATACATCTCAGCTACCTTTTGTGCACAGTAATCAACATTCAAGCGTCTGATTGGTTTCCGAGTGATTCATCCTGTCATGTCAACCACTTGCCGCCACTTTTTAGATCTCGTGATCAAGCGCCCACACGACTGTAGGAAGTCTCTTTGTCGCGAGCCCTTGTTTTTAACCATGGTTTGATTCTCAGACTTGGCGACAATGTACTTTATTTTCCTTGGCTAACTCAAGTCCATCTGGCGATCTCGCGACATAACTGAAATCAAAGTCACATGGAGTTATCCTTAACTCATCTTTCTTTTCCAGACTTGGCGACTAGCTGTTACTATTAACCTTTACGGTTATCTCCTTGTCGGTAGATGCTCATATTCTGTTTTAAGACCATGCGACAAGCCTTAGTCGCCGAGTCGGGAGACACCTATAACTTTACCTCAACATATAGCACATGCCTTTTCTCTATTTATAGCAACTTTGTTACATACCCTAATCGCTAAGTCGGGAGGACTTTTCTCCTGGGACACTTTTCTCTCCAGACATCGCGACCGCCGTCAGATCTTTTCATTCCTTCATCCAACGGCTGGCGCGTAATCGCTATATAATTTTACATGCCCTTAAATAATTTGGAGACCTTATGACTAAAGGCAACAATACCTTAGTCTCTTTGTCGCTCAATCCATTTCTCTCTTCTGGCGACCTCCCGACAACCACTTACTTTATGACAGATGTCACCTGCTCACTGGTTCACTCAATGCATACTGAAGAGTTGAGTCATCGTTCTGTTCCAGCGACATCTCGACTAAGCATTACTATCAGCATCAAACAGTTAGTCACGTAGTCTGGGCTGTTATCTCTTAACCGCCATCCTGTCCCGAGACCACGCGACTGAAGGAAAACTTAACAGTAAACCTTGGGCTGATCTGGCGACAATGCGACATGAAGTAAATCGCGAAGTCTGAGAACATTTGTCATAACTGCTGATTTCTCTTGCAATCACCTGACTAACAGTGGGTCCCACATTTCATAAAGCTTATAACATAAATCTCTCGCGACTACCCGACTGAAGGACATCGCTAAGTCTCAAAATACTTAAGGAATATTCTGTTTCGTAATGAGACTACGCGACATAAAGGAAAAGCAAAGTCGGGAGAGCATTTGGAATATTTGTCCTAGGTAATGCGATGAGGCGACTTAACTTAAGCACATGTCTTAAGTGAATGAAAAAGTAATGCTGAAACATAAGACATGACCTAGGGTTTTAAATGCATCATTTTAATACTTGGATACTTAGGGTTTTCAGGGTTTTGAGCAATCTTTGGCAAATTTTAGACATGAGAACCTGAAACTTTACAGAGGGCAAGACAAGGAACAAGGCAAAGCAGAAAAAATAGGAAATACAACCAACAAGACCAAGATATCATCACATGTGCAAATAAATATATCAAAGCAAGAGGCAAATCATAAAACATGTTAGAATGAGGAGCAGGTGCATCAGATATATATCTCAAAACATGATACAAAGATCAAAATATGACACAAGTCTACATAAAGCGTATTAGCATGTTAGAAGGTTAGAAAGAATCAGATATATATATGTATATATGTGTGTGTGTGTGTGTGTGTGTGTGTTTCATGTATAAAATCAGGATCTCGACAGGATCTAGAAATACAAAATACTTATGTGAAATACAAAATCAGCTCTGGCTTTCCCCCTCTCCCTGATTTGGAGGAGGAGGTGGTACAAATGGAGGAGGAGGAGGCATCGCCCCCTCTGACTACTGAGCCAACCATGAAAATGATGTTTCTCTCTACCCCTTTGGCATCGCTGCATGATAAAGAGTGTAATAATAAGTTGCTCTCTGACCCTGATGAATAGCAGTACGAGCATGTGTATCATGCTCTATCTTGAGCCACTCTAGCTGTGCATCTCGCTCAGCTCTTAGTCTCTCTAGCTATGTATCCTGACCAGTAAGAAAATCATCTGCAACTATGATCCTAGCCTCTGCCATAGTAGCTCTAGTCTCTAAATCTATAATCTGAGCCCTAAGCTTCTCTCTCTCCTACTTACACTGAGATAGAGGATCCCCATCTCTGCCAGATCCCCTACCTGAATCCTATCCTAAGGCCCTATCTTGTGGTCTATCAGTCTATCTCTCCCTTTGTTGCCTCTACTGCCTCTGCGACCTCTGCTGCTCCCCTGTGAGTAATGGACCTGGATCTAACTATGGAGCCACAAATCTAAATTGGGTGCACTAACCCTCTCCACTCCCACTAGCAACATCTACATTTCCACCCACTGTGCCACCACCCCTATCATCTCCACCATCATCCCCCTCATCTAGTGGAGGATGTCTCCCATCCCTGCCTCCATCTTTGCCACCGTCTCTCCCTCCATGTCAGCCATCGCCCCTATCTCTCTGAGCTCCTCTTCTCCCTCTGGTAGGAAAATCATCGGGATCATAATCTAGTGGCTCCTCTATGCGAGGAATGACCTCCTTTGGTATAGTGAAATGAGGAAATGGATGTTGAAGTATCTCTATAGTATAACCATCTAAACAGCCTCCATCTGCAACATCTAGGCAGAGAGCCTAGTCTACTCCAACCATATCATGAATCTCTTGATGGGTAGTCTCGTAAATCAACTGAGCACCCCACAATGCTACCTCATCTCAGATCTAGGCATATACAGTAATATCCTGAGTCCTTCCCTGCCATCAGTCGTACTGTCTCAAAACTTGGGAAACCATGAATCGCTCTATAACATATCTGGTCTGTCCAATAAGATACCTGCTCTGGAATAAATATGGCACTTGACGAGCATCTGAGGTCCACTCCTCACAATCTAAAAATTTTTTCTAGATGACCTTAGTCATATCATCAAAGAGTCATCTCTAGCACTCTACCTTTCCCAGATGGGGCTGTTGAATATGACTTGCATAAATATATACATAGGCCTGCTCTGGGGCCCACTATCTATCTACTATCAGCCGTGTAGCAGGGATGTGCTTTCAGGCCCAGATCTGAAGAATCAATATGCCTATAGTCATGCTCTGAGTATAATGATATATGATCTTGTGCAACTCTTGGTACATATGGGCTAAGATGTAACTACCCCATGCAAATCTTTGTCTATGGATGACAATCTGCTCCAACATGTCCACCCATCTGACCAAAAATCCATGCTGACCTCTATCGGGCATTAAGATGCCACCTATCAAACTTGTTAAGTACACAAATAATCGATCATAATGATTGACCATATAGTCCCATGAAAGGCATCTACGATCAATGGTGTCATCCTAAAAATATTGATGAGCTGCTCCAATTGCCACGACAGATGTCACCTTGAAGTGCACCTCATGACCAATAATCAGAACACGCAGTATCCTCCATACATCCTCAAGAGTAACTATAATCTCCCTAATCAGGAGATGGAAGGTGTTGTGCTCTGAGTGCCATCTCTCGACAAGAGCAGTCAATAACCCTCAATTTACCCCTATCTCGGGTAAACCTATCAAAGACCATAATCTGCAATGGACTATTGTCGCATGCTCATCAGCTGATAATAAGCCAGACAAGGCAAGCACACGACTTGGATAAGTGCCTCTAAAAGAAACTACCTCAAAATATGCCTATTTTTGACACATACAAAGATCAAATCAGTGTTCTATCTACAACAAAGATGTAAACTCCTAATCGGCTAACTCATTCAAAGTCCATGACAAGCAAACAGGTCAAAAAGGCTAAGTTCCTAAGTCTATGAACAAGATGTGATCCTGAACAGAAAAGGTGTGATCTCTTTTACTGGATGCAATCTTGGAAATACAAGATGCGACAGAGCATACTGGGTGCGTTCCTTGACATACAGGATGTGACCCTAAAAGCAGGGTACAATCTTGAAAGGACAGGTTACGACACAAAGTCAAGTTTGAAGTCAAAACAAGGCAAAAATAGGCAAATGGGATGCGATCCAGGATATCTTGGATGCGATGCAAAAATTTGGAAAAAATGGATACAATCCAGGAAATACCAGATAAAATACGGGTTTGAAGGGGTGAGATCCAGAATCCTAGATGCGACCTAGAATTAAAAAGGCTATAAAAGTTGTAAAAATGCGTAACAATCAAATTTGCAAAATTCACAAGGTAGTTTTACGAGCACTTACCGGAGGTGGCTAGTCGGTCGGGTGCTAGTGTCGATGGCTCATATCTAAATGATGCTTCCTCATAGGGACCACCATCTTCTCTGCAGAGCTCTCAGATTTACTAAGGATAAAAGTGAAAATGAATAGTAAAATGGTAATTTTTGAGGCTTATATTGGTCTTTTGAGCCATTTAGAAGTTCTAAAACTCCTCCCAGGCAACTACAACTACATTCCTATTCTCTTTTTAATCAATTGGGAACCAAATCGAAGGTGCCTAAGGTATTTTACGCAACATAGTAATATTTTTACGACAACTCTGAAAAATGCAGATTTGCTTCATTTGTTCCAAGAAACTGTCAAATTGCACATTTTATCATAAATCTTAGTCTAACATCATTTTATCCATCTCACCACTCCAATTTTCACATAATTAACTTGGTATACCATGTGTTTATTCTTAAACACACTCTTCTAATCCATTATTTATTTCCCTAACTGCTTCGTTCAAGTGAAACATTCTTTCAACCGAGGGATTTTATTCTTTTCCTTCAATTTTGTTCCCAAGGGGGTATGATCACACTATCATCAATTAAATTTTTTCACAAAAAAACATTAAAATGACTTCATTATCAAACAAACTAGGGGCATGAAAATTTCCTTGACTAAATCAAAACTATCGGATAGAAAGCTTTGGTTCTCATAAGCTGGATATCTTGTGTTTCCTCATTTTAAAAGATTCTTATTAAGCTCCTGGCATCTTCATACTGGCTTTTGGATGACAACCAAGTTCAGAATCAGTATTATCAATCTTTGGATGAAAACCAAGTTCAAAATTGGTATCTTTAAAAATATTTTATTGACCTTTGGACGACAACCAAGTTCAAAGTCAATTTTATCAGTTTAGTTCGATCAAGTGCGAGACTGATCTCATCAGGCATTTTGTTCGATCGTGAGTGAAATTTTCAATCTTCCTGAAGTCAAAATCAAAAAATTTCTTTGAATCAATGTGCTGCTCACACATCAATTCAAAGAGGGGAAAATGTAACCACTTGGATTTGGTCTGTTCCAACTATAGACCCTATTTTCCCTAAGTGTGATCATACCCCCAATTATGTTCAAACGACCCTGTTACTGCTTGGCATAATTCTTTTGAAATCAATTTAATGTCTTAGGTGATTTTTATCACTAAATTATATTAACTACTACAACCATACAATTCAAATCAATTCAAACCAATTAAATCAAATCAAATTCAAACATGGCTATAGTATTTAATTATAAATGAATTAAATAAAACCCCTAAATCAACTGTTCACTTGCAAATGAACCCATTCCCCTAGCCTAATTAATTTAATTAAATTGGCTATAGTACTATTGATTATTAAAAAGAAATTAATTGTTTAAATAATTAATATCCTATTTTTGAATGAATTAAATAAGTTTAATTCATTTCATTAATATTTCTCTAAACCCCTAAACTAACCCACTTCAACCACTTTGACTCTAGGTTCAAACCTATCCTAACCCATTCACCCCATGCTAATCTAATTCTAATCTTAAATTCATCCTAACCCACCTCCTAATATTGTCACATTCCATTAGGGAGTGATTAAGGACTCCACCTACTTGAGAAAGTCAAGGAATCTCAAGATTCCTTTCCTCAAGTCCACTTTCTCAAGCCACTCTCTTACACCCTTCCCATGCTTCTTTAATGCTCTCATTAATGCCTCATTAATTTAGATTCCTTAAGCCCATGTCTCCCCCATGCCTATTGAATGCCTTTGACATATATTTCTTCTTACACACCATTAATGAGTTTTTCAACTCATTAATGCACCTTGTCCACCCTCTCTCTCCTCATTCTTCTATAAATAGAAGGGGTTTTTGAGCACAAAGAAGCCTTCATCTTAGATTAAAATTGCATTGTTATGCTATTATAATAAACCTAGACTCATATCATATTTCATGTTTTATGTTTATGCATTGTTAGTTTTATGCTTTGTTAGAGCTAGAATGCATGTTATTTAGATATTTTTTCTCGTTTTATATCAAATATTTCATGCTAGGATGTATATGTCACTGACAGAGGCATAATTTGAGGGCTATTATGTTGTTTTTCATACTCTTCCTAGTTAGAAAGCAATAGGTCGATTTTAGTGGATTTATATGCTCATCTAACCCCTTTTTCGCTAATGCAATGATCTATTGAAGTGTTGTGTCTTTCTTAAATAGGTAAAAAAATCACACACACAGTTGGTTCATCCACTCTATAGCTTATGCAAGGTGGATCTCCAGTATTATACCAGTATCAAAGCTAGACAAAAGTATCAGGGTTTGTACCAACTTTAGAGATCTCAATAAAGCTTCTCCAAAAGATGATTTTCCACTGCCAAACATTGACACAATCGTAGATCTAACAGGAGGACACTCAATATTCTCACTTATGGATGGATTTTATGGGTATAACCAAATCAAAATTTCACTCGAGGACCAAAAAAATAAATATTTTACTTGTGCATGGGGAAAATTCTATTGGAATGTCATGCCTTTTAGTTTGAAGAATGTTGGAGCTACTTATCAAAGGGAAATGACTGCAATCTTTCACGATATCATGCATACCTTCATGGAGGACTATGTGGATGATATATTGGATAAATAATACACTAGAATAGAAAATATTCATATCTTGGAAAAGATATTCACAAATCTTAAAATTTTATTGCTAGATTAAATCCTAAAAAGTATGCATTTGGTGTCACATTAGGCAAACTTTTAGGCTACATTATTTCGTCAAGAGGTATTGAAGTGGATCCCGCTAAAATGAAATATATAATGGAAATGGGAGCTCCAAGAAAAATAATTCATTTAAGATCACTACAAGGAAGAGTGTAATCCATAAGGAGATTCATATCTTAATTGGCCAAAAAATATCATTCTTTTACACAACTACTTCACAAAGACACTTCTTTCAAATGAGATATACAATGTGATGAATATTTTGATTCTCTCAAGATGTACCTTGTGAATCTACTAATTTTTATGACTCCTATACTAGGGAAACCATTATTATTATACATCTTGACAATAAAAAATTTACTAGGAGATTTGTTAGCACAAACAGATGAGAAAGGAAAGGAAAGACAAATATATCACATTAGACAAACTTTGATCAAATATGATCTTCATTATACTTTCATTGAGTGAGCTTGTCTATAAGTTTTCTCTGCATCTCAAAATCTAAGGTATTACATGCTCACATATCATATCAAATTGATAGATAAGATTGATCCTCTAAAGTATCTTCTTAGAAAAACAACACTAATAGGTAGATTATCAAAATGGGTGATGATTTTAAGTGAATTTGATATTGAGTATGTTGATAGAAGAGCAATAAAAGGACAAGTGATAGCTGATCAACTAGAAAAAAATACTATCTCAAGTGAAATGCTAATGCAAATTGAATTTCAAGATGAAAATACTCACAGTTATAGAAAAAACCTAGAAATTATATGTTGATGGATACTATACACAACATTGGTCAGGGTTGGTATATTGTTCATTACACCTCAAGGATATACCATCCCAAAATCATACAAGTTATTATTTCCTTACACTAGAAATATCACTGAGTATGCAACATTGGTAATTAGCATCCAAATGACACTTTAATAGAGAATAACATAATCACAAGTTAGATCTCATTCTAACCACTTAGCATAAGCCATGGGATCCTATCAAACTCTTAAAATTGTGAGGCATTTTAATTGCAAGAATCTGTGAGACGAAGGGGAATCTAACAATATCATAAAGTTCTTAAAAGGGGAACATAAGACCTCTTGGACTATTGATCATATCATCCAAGACTCTAGAAAAATAATTAAAACCTTTGAAAAATGTTACATAGTTGACTCATATCATGAGACTAATAAGCTAGGAGATGGTCTTGCCAACCTTGGGGTCCAAGCTCAAGATATAACTACTTGGGAAGGAGAAAATAATATGAATAATGATATTATTTCACTCCTTAGATATGATAGATTTAATGATACAATTGGGAAAATCAAAAGTAATGATGGAAATGATATATATTAACTTTGAAGTCATTGCGAAGGGTGGTGTTTGTCTGATTGGGAAGAGTTTCATTATTACCATTTACGCCTCACATATTTTGTGGGTGTTTTTCAGTGTTATTTCCTAGACTCCCATTTTTTCCTATGCCAATTTCACGTTGAACCACTGTTTGTTAGATGCTCTGAAGATGGGAAGAGATTTGAAAAGAATTGAACATATGACTTCTGAAGACTATAAAAACAAAGAGGAGATTTGTCACAAGTTGACCAAAGGTGGAGTTACCTCGTATCTTGAGAAGCTTAATGGATATGACAAGAAGTTTACCATAATTTTTGTCTACGACTCGAACAATGACACCACTATCCTGTTTGGTAAGAAAATTGTTCTTGATGAGAATCTCATTTCTAAAATTTCTGGCTTACCATTAAAAGGAATGAATTTTTTTTATGGATAGGAGTTCTTGGAGAATATTGTGTTTAGATTCCCTAAGATAGAGGAGGAAAGAGAGGCATTGGTGAAAGCTATCATAACTTTCTTTGTTCCCAAGAAAATTACACCTTTGTGGAGGGAAGTCTTAAAGCTGATCATGGAATATTTTACTGTTGATGATAGATTAACTAGGGTCTATGACTATAATTTTTTTCTACTAAATCATTTTAGGCACAAAAGTCTAGTGTCTTTCCCTTATTTTTTACTCTTTTCCCTTAGTGCTAGCATCAATAGCCACAAGAAGAACCCCAACTATCAAATTCTTTACCAAGGGCTTATTTTATCAATTTATGAGCACTTTAGGGCTAAGGCTTCTGAAACCCCTATTAAGAAAATTTAGACTGTGGAGGTGGAAGATAAGGAGGATTCTAAAAGTTTTGAGAGGGGGTGGGAAATTGACTCTGAGGAGGATGTTGAGGAAATTCTTAGTCCTCCACAAAAAAAGATTAAGACTTCCCTTAAGAAGAAAGGTGCTGGTACTCCTAAGACCTTTGTGTTTGATGAGGATGAGGGAATGTATACTGATGACAGTGTGGAGAAGGACATTTCCACTTCTTTAACAATTGGTAAGAAGAAATCTGTGAGTTTGATGGCTGCCACCTCTCACGCTGGTAAAATTGTCGAGAAAGAGAAAAATGAAACCAAGGATTATGAGGAAGGGTTTGTAGAGCCTAAAAAATTGGATAAGAAGAGTAATATTAGAATTAAGAAGAGTTTTGGGGAAACTAGTAAGGGTGAGCCAACTACAGAGGGTTTTACTACTCCTCTTACTGTGAATTCCATATCCCCTATTTTTTTATACTGACGGAGCTTTTGAAGAGGATATCTCTAATCATCTGGCTAGAGAAGAGGAGTTTTTTATGGGTGGGGAAGATGCTAAGGAAGGATTGGAGTTAAGGGATCCAGAAAATTATAGCTTACATGTGTCCTTTGATGTCCTACAAACTACCAAGGATGGTTCTCTAGACTTCTACAGAATCATAAAGTGAGTCTCTTATGAAGTTAAAGATATCAAAACCAAGCAAAGGGATTTCACCAACAAGATGGATTTTCTAGAGAATATTGGTGTGGGAAAGGAAAGTTCCTTTTTTGAAAATAATAAAGACCTCACCAAAGTAGTGAGTGATGTTGAAGCCATGAATGGAAAATTTGTAAAGAAATTTGAGTAATTTGATGCTATAATTTCTAGACTTGAGTCATCCCTAAATAAAATTGGTGAGAAGAGATTCAACATTCTCAAGTCCTCTTCTCAACACCTTAAAATCCTTGTGGGGAGCTGGAGTAGTTCAATTAGGATAAGGCCTTTGTGGAAGTAGACAGGGGCAAGGATGCTGGCCATGAAGAGGTTTCTAGTCCAGGGAAGAGGACTTTGTTGGAATAATGATACATTTGGCATCAGTGAATGCACTTAGTGAAAACACTTATTCGGTTTTGAATGCTTACCGAGCTCATCACTCAGCCCACAGCCTATACCGAGCATTCAGCAAAGCTCA
>MU224846.1:1349919-1362425 GCA_018584345.1 Thuja plicata | reverse complement strand
TTTTGTGGGTACCATCCCCACCCCAGTTTTACTTTCTATTTGGAAGGTTTCTGGGTTACCAATCTTTGTGTTATGTGTTATGAATGATTACATTTTCATGGTTGCAGTAGATTAGATGAATAAATGGTTAAAGAATATAAAAGTGCAGAAATACTTTAAAGTTTTAAGTGTTACTGATTCACCCCTCCCCTCTCAGTAACTCTGTCAGTCCTGAATATTTCCAACAGACTTGTGCTAGCACAAGGAATAAACCACTCAAGATGAACAAAGACATTGACGACCCAAAGAGTGTTGTTGCAAGGATGGACCATCTAGAGCTGTAAGCTACTAAGCTTCTCAAAAAAATTTCTTAACTCTACTTGTTGCTGGTTTTTTGTTTCTGTCTTTTGTTGCTCTTTTCTAGTTTTTGTGTTGTGTTGGCTTTTTGCTTGTGTCAAATTTTATTGTAGGTGGTTTTGGGTCATGGTTTGGTTTTTTGTTTGAGTCTTAATGCTTATATTTATGCTTTTATGTTATAAAGGGTTTTGAGTCCCTTCAAAACCTTCTTTTATGCTAATTAAAGACATAATTGCAAGTCTTTGGAGACTCTCAATTAGTAATCAACCAAATCAATGATGATTATTAGACAAAAGATGACAAGATCATTCCTTACAAAAGAATGGTTGATGATTTCAAAAAGTACTTCATCCAAATAAAATTTGAGAAAATACCTAGAACAAAAAATATATTTGTTTATGCAATGGCAACCTTAGCCTCATTACTACAACTACCTAATCATAACACTCACTATGAATTCCTAGTGGAAGAATTGGTAAAACATGCATATGACCATCCTGAATCCAAAATCATTTGTTTACTTGTGGGTCCTATCTCTACCCAATATGGCACTATATAAACCTATTGGAAGGATAATACCTTACCCCTAAACTAATCAAGAAACCAAAAGCAAAAATTTATCCAACAAGCTTCCCGCTATACCTTAATATCTGACACATTGTATCGAAGAGGTCTTGAAAAAATAATACTTAGATGTCTAGAGAATGAGGAATATGAAAATTCCTTGTAAGAGATTCATGAAGGTATTTGTGGTTCAAATTTGAGTGGTTTAACCTTGGCTAAAAAACTATTGAGAATTGGGTATTATTGGCCAACCATGGAGAAAGACTCTTTTCAGTTTGTGGAGACATGCTAGAAATGACAAGTTTTTTGGATGATTGTTGAGCATGTTAGAGTTTTGATTTTGGGTGTGCTGGAATTAATGTCAAAATACTGATTACTATTTCAGATAGTGTGTTCACTATGTTTGGTGAAGAAGATTTTAGTTGTCGAGGTTCTATTTTGAAGATCTTGAGCTGCGATTGTAACATGTTGTTTCATGGTGTCTGTAGTTTGTCTAGAGAGGTTCAAAGACGTTGAGATAATAGTTTGAGTATGGTTTGATTGAGTTTCTGGTTGCTACTATTGCAGTGTTCTTGTGTACATAGGTTGAGTATTTGGATCGGTACAACTTCAATTTCATGTTTTAAAGGTTGAAAAGCTGATGGTTGTGTTGGAAGTACACTCTGAAAATTTTTTATATTTCAAAAGTGGTTTTTTCCCTCGCAAATGATTTTTAGTTTTGGCCTTTCCATGTTTAAAAGTTGTAAAAATATGTTTAAGTCATCTAGCGGTCATCTTTCATGTTTAGTCACGCTGTCATGCTGTTTATCTTAAGTGGTCTTTTCACTGTGTGAGTGAGCGAGTGAAGGTATTGTTAAGTGGTTGCGCAATTGCAACGGTTTTGTAAAGTGTCAACTTGACTATGCGAGTGAGCGATGGGTCATAAAAAATGTTTATCGCTCACTCGCGATGTAATTTCATCGCAAGATTTTTGGTCCATGATTGTGTGAGTGAGGAAGGATTTATGTCATCGCCTACTCGCCAATGTAACTTGGCTTAAAGATTTTGTTGTGCGAGTATGCGAATGAAAGATTTTTTATGTAAATTTCTCACTCGTTGATCTTTGTCTCATGTTGTCTTTTGTTTTGCGAATGTGCGAGTGTAGTGAAAAGTGAATCGTCACTCACTTGTTGAGCTTTTTGGTCTAACATCTTTTCAATTGTGAGTGAGTGACGTGGTTAGTTTTTAATGTTTGTTTAATGTTATCGCTCACTCGCTGGTTAAAATAATCTAATGTTTTTGGGTCTGTGACTGAGTGGCTAAGAATAAAGGAGGTGTCATCTCTCACTCATGGTGGTTAATTTAGTTAACATTTATGATATGTGAGTGTGTGACCAAAGAGATTATATTTCATTGCTCAGTCACCAATGATTAGTAGTTAACAATTTTTGAGCTTCGAGTGTGTGATTAAAGGTTTTTTATGTCGTCGCTCACTCACTAAGGCTTAGTGGTTAATAGATTTTGGACTACGAGTGAGCGATGCAGTTAATGACATGTTCTCAAAAGGGATATCACTCACTCACAAAGGGTAAAAGATCAAGTCAAAAGGGTGCTACGAGTATGCGACAAGATAAAAATTCAAGAAATGGTTTAGTCATCGCTCAATTGTGTAGGCTCAAATGTGATGATATAAAGTGATGCGAGTGTGCGATTGAAAAGGCTAAATGAAATCAATGACTATCGCTCACTTGCTGGATGATCTTGATTATGAATAAGGATGCTGCGAGTGTGTGATGGAATAAAAGGAAGAGATTTGTATCTCACTCACACAGAAGGTTTTGAATGTCTATTTTGTACAATGAGTGTGTGACAGTGTGCCATCTATCTTTTTCTTGGTTTTAAATGATAGAAAGAAAGAAATGCACATTCTATTCCAGTGAGGATACATAAGTTTGAATTAATGGCAGCACTAGTTGTAGAAGCCAACTAAATGATTTTGCAAGTGTGAGAAGTTGTAGTAAAGAAGACAAGATGTGGATTTGATGGGCTATAAGTATAACTAATTTTCCTGGATTTTGTACAATTCTCATTTTCTGCTTTCGTAATTTCCTAAGAAAATTGCAGAGCATATTTTCTGAGATCAATTTTCAAAAGGCAAGATGAGTCAGGATACTACAAGCACAACATCCAAGGGAACTGGGAAGAAAGCAGTGGCAGTGAAGAAATATTCAGATGAATTTGTAGACCTCTTGTCGGGGACTTCTAGCACAAATAATGAAAATTGGGAAGAATGGAAGGATAAATGGTGCCAATGCAAAAACTCTGTCACACTCAACTATTCTAGTAATAATCTATTTCATTACTTCTTGAACAATAGGGTTAAGTCAATTCTTATTTTTAAACTGTGGAATCTGAATATGGAAAAATTGATTGTCCCAGATGTCTACATTGACGTAAATTTAATCAAAGAACTAGCTAAGAGTTACTATCCAGTAGCCAGGGTGATTAGGAAGAAGAAAAAAGAAGCCCTAGTGGCTATAAATAGAAGGATGGTAGTTGAAGTTTTCAAAATTGTTAGTGCAATATGTAGCGAGATTGACCTAGAAAAGATACAAGTTGACTATGAGAAGCTGGAAAAGATCATAAAGAAACATGAGATGCTGAGGTTCATGCCTAGAGTGGATAGAAATCTGGTGATAATTCCAGACAATGTAAACCCTCCTTTTGACTTAACTTTCTTCCACAACTATATCAAAAGTATAGTTTATGGTTTAAGAAAAGTGTTGGGTTTTGATGGAAATTCAACTAATCCTACTGATTTGTTAATGATGGCCATGGATATTCAACATCCATAGGTCAATACTAATTATGACTATGTAGGTTATGTAGTTTAAGCTATACACACAACACTGGTGGAGATACAACATGATGTTCCTGTTCCTACTTTCAAGCATTACTCACACCTGATGTTCCTAATTTTATATTACAACAAGGCATCTATGGACAAAGAGCTAGAATTGTTTGTTTTAGATTATGGGGTCAAAATGCCAATCTAGAGATGGACCCAAGTATGGGATAGTGCTTCTGTACACTCCTCTTTTTTTTCTTTCATAATTGGATTGTTGATCCAATTCTAGATATGTTGGGGGTGAAAAGGGAAATGTTGTTAATTAATGTTAGGAGAGTGTTAAGACCTTATAATTTCATTCAGGTCTGGTCTATTAGCCATAATTGGGGTGATTTATTTTTATTTGATCATTTCACTATCATTATGGTTTATGGGCGCTCACAGCCACCCCATGTTCTCCCTAAGTTTGTACCAATTATAATTGCCTTCTTATAATTTATTTGGCAAATTACCTAGGTAGATAAATAATTCTTAGAAGGGCATAATAAGGGTACCTTTACCCCTAGGTTATGGGTGGGATTTGAATCTTCCACAGGGAAAAGAACTTTTGAATAGATCAATGGCTTCCTAAAGCAATATAGACTATCAACCACAGTGTCAAGGTTCTGTGACCCATAATAATTCATTAAGGTAGCTTTGAAAAATATGACTCCCTAGAAATAGGTGAGCGATCATGAGGCCTTAGATGAGGAAGATGTTGTGAGAAATAAGATGAGAAAAGCTGAGGTTCAGGAGAGAAGAAGAAAATGGAAAGACCTCATGAGAGTAGAAGATGAATGGAAGGAATCAAATAGTTCTTTTGCTAGATTCTTTCCTGATACCCCATACTTGCAGAGAATTGAGAAGATGTTGGATTCATATGACAACCTGATGGTACAAGTGCCAAAATTTAGTGCTGAGGATGTACAATCTCAGGGATCCCCACGCATAGCAGCTTTGCATGATGAAGAGTATTTATAAAATCATCAAGAAGAAGAAGAGGCTGGTGAATAAGCCACTTATGCTAGAGAACCGCCTATCAAGAAAAGAAAAATAGAGGATAAGATGGTACAGGCTAGAAAAAGCATGGCCAAAGTAGTAGTGATAGAAAATTGAAGATATTTTAGGAAAATCAAAAAATAATTGCAAAAGGTTCCCTTGATCATTTTGTTTATGCTTGAGGATATCTTGCATAGTGGTCATCTTGTGGTTGTAAAAGTTTTGTATTTTTTATGCCCTCCTTTGGCATTATTGTCAAAAGGGTTAGAAATTTAGGAATAATTATTTATACTGGGTTCATACTAATTGAGGCAAATAGGTTGTTTTACTGATTGAGATAAACAATTTTTTTCCCTTGGTATGGAGAGGGTGTGATAACAATGGGCTCACATGCTTTGATTAGTTTTCATGGAGTAATATATTTGGATGTGGTTCTCATATTGAGAATATTACAAGATACTGTTATACACTAAATTTTGCACCCTATTCAAGATCTCTTGGTCTTTATAATATAGTATAACATGGGAATCACTTCAAGGTTGTGGGACCTATGCTAACTTGAAGTGAAGCCTGTGGATTTCAGGTTGGTTCCTCTTGGATAATCACCTAATATGCTCTTTAACATTGAAAATTAAATTTGAAGGAAAATGGATAGAAGGAATACTTAAAAGAGAAATAACTGAAGAAAATTATCCTACTAGGTGATACACCGAAGATAACTTGAAATATGACACAGTAACCAAACTAGCTTGAAGGTTCTCAGATCTAGTAGAACATAATATTTATAAAGAGGCTTGGATAAGTATTTCATAGAGAGGTCTGAAATGGAAAGAGGCTATTGGATGAAGGTTAGGGAGAAAATGAGATGATCCTAAATGCAGAAATGGATGAAAGGGTAATGATGAAAAATGAATTCATGAAGGATGATGAGTTTATCAGATCAGAAGAATTCAAGAGTTTTCGGATCAAAATGAAGAAAAAGGAATTAAGGAAGAACTTAATAATAGGGGAAGGGCAAGAGGAAAAGAATGAGGAAATTGTAAAAATACTTCAGGAATATGACCCTGAGAGTGAGTTGATAACTGTGGAATAGGATATACTCTTAGTACACAATAGTGGAGTGTTGATGATGCCTGATTTGGATTTGCAATCCAATTTCATTATTGATCAGATTAGAAGACAAGAAAATACCATGTTCAAAAAAGAGTTTGAAATTGATGATGTATTAAGAGGATCATGGTTTGATCCCAAGTCTAAAACTCTGGCCATTTGGTCCCTTGCCCCTACTACATAGAAGCATCTGGTTCTGAGTATAAGAGAAGAAAGGAAAGAAGACATAATGATTTGGAATCTGTAGAATACCAGTGATACTGATATTGCTCATTTGATGACCCAATTTTCATTTATGAACTTAGCTAAAATTGAAGATCTATCTAAGAGATATGAGCAGACTTTCAACCAGATGATTTCACTAGCCAAGAAGCATGAAGAGGTTATGGTGCATAAAAATTCCTTGGAGGAAGAAATAGGACAATTGAAAAAGGAACTGTATCATCTTAAAATGGAAGAACTTACATGATAAGAATGTTTATCCCTCCTTAGGGGGTGTTTTTGACCACCATCATATTTTCCCCTCATTTATGCATCCTCTCTCACTTTTGTGTCTGTTTAGGACCCTGATTGGGCTTCTTCGGGAACCTTCCATCCCAACTAGAATGTTTTCTAGGGGTCATGACTCCCTAGGTCAAGGTTGAACTCAACCTTGACCTAGGTCAAGGATGACCTTGACCTTGACTTGGGTCCCCCTTTCAAATCTGGAAGCCTGTCAGCCACCGGAGGTCATCAAAAATTCATTTCCCGCTTCTGGGTCAGCTTTTTTGGGTTCCGAAGTGAGATTCATAAATTATATTTAATATAGGTCCTTTTCTAGGGGTATGGGTCTAAATGGAATTTAATTCTCCTATGTCAGCCTCTCTAGAATATTGTGCCCTAGTTTCATATAAAAGGAAGTTTTCTCCTCTCATTTTCTCTAAGCACTAAGTCTCTCTAAGCCATATGAAGCATGAATTATCAAATCAAGAAAGAAGAAGCCAAGCATTGTTCTACATGTTTTCAATCTTTCAAAGTGTTCAAGTCTCCCTCTCAAGAATTCAAGTTATCCATTGAAGATCAAGGATAGCTTTCAAGCCTTTGAAGGGATTTAGTTCAAACATTCAAGATTCATCATTCAAGTCCTAGATCTATCCATCATGGTGGTGTGATCTTCCTTCAAGATCCTTTGTGCATCCTCAAACATTCATTCATTCTCTCTTCAAGGTGTATTCCAAACATACAATCATGGAGGATTATGGTTTCTAATTGAGTCCAAGCTTTCATATTTACATACTTACTTACATTCAAAATACAATTGCATATCTATTGAATATCATAGCTTCATTATTAGATTTACTTCTACTACTTTCTAGCATTCTTTATTTCAATTATTGATTTCAAGGTTAATTCCTAAATCAGGGTTTGACTAAGGCAAACCCCTTCCCCCCAACAAACAAATCCATTTTTATTGTAGGTACAAGTTCGGAAAAATAGATTGGAGTGTAGATTTAGATACCCTTTTTGGAAAAATTTCAGGATCCAAAAATATAATTTCAGTCTGAGACTTTTTAGGTCGATTCTGCCCTAGGTAAGAATTGGAAATTCTAGGTCAATGGTGATAATGACTTGAGGGTACAAATTGGAACTATGTCAGAATGGAAAAAGATTTCTGGGTTTTGTTTGTCTTTGCATTTCTATTCCAGATCAGGCCTTAGATTTTCCATAAACTAAGTGCAGACCTCAAAAATAGCATTCTTCAGATTTGCTACATTTCAAGTTTAGTACTTTTCTCCTATTCAATTTAATTAAAGTTATTAAATCTATCACACACACTCTCTTCTATAAAATGGGAATTTAGAGTTTTTCTCTTTATCCATATCCTTAATAGGTTGATTAATTTATATATTGATCCTTTCTTTAGGGTTAATCAATTTGGATCTTCCCTTTAAGAAATTTGGGATTAAAAGGACAATCCTACCCTCCTCACACACTTATTAATATACACATCTTTTTCAAATGTAACAATCAACAACAATGTCTATTTTTTTATCATACATATTGGTGAACCCGCGATAGACAACTCTTTCTTTTTGGTGTTAGATGCTTTGCCTCTTTTTCTTAGAGACTAGATCTTGCATATTAAATTAGTTTTATTTTATGCTCTTGCATTTTAAAATACAAAAAAAATCTACATAATCATAAAAAGATAAAAACATTTCTTGTATTTCATTCACTATGAAGATCTTTAAGATGCTTTGGGGTATCGTTACTTTTCTCATTATGCTTCTTTTAGCATCTCTTTATAGTACTTATATGTTTATGAAAGTATCATCCATTTCATTATGTATGTTAATCTTAATGTTTCACTTTCTTATGCTATTTTGAGATTAAATAATATTAGTCTTCCTACTTTCAAAACTTTCATCAAGGATTTATGTAGTGGACCTATTAGTCTTTTAGATTATGTGAAGAATTGGTTAGATGATACCCCATCTACTAATCTTCCTCCTACCATTCCTAATCTAGCTCCTAATCCATATCCTATCAATCCTAATCCAATTCCAAATATTACTATTTCTATTTCTCCATCTTCTATCTCTAGTTCTTCCCACATTTATGATGGGGCCCAAGCTAGGATTCATGATACTGATGTTCAAGAATTCTTTCATTTACCTTCCCCTTCTTATCTGATCCATGATGATATTAAAGGGAAAAAAAAGGAAACCTCTTCTCCACCTATCATTCCACCATATACAACATTTTCTCATGAACATCATAATCAATCTCCTCCTGTAGAAGCTTTGCAAGATATGTATAGTACCAGATATACTATGGTGGATAAACAAGGCTATAAAGGTTTAGGGCTTGGTATCAATGAACAAGGCATTAAAAACATGATTCATTCATCTCCTAAACAAGATATGCATGGTATAGGTTTTCCACCTCCTCCAATCAAGGTAGTAGATCTTAACCATCATCCTCCTCTTCATATTCTTCTTCCAACACCTTCTTTAGATCACCCTGATACTCCTCAAGATGTGGCTAAGAAAGTGTATGCCTAGTTAATGAATTACAAGAAAGAAATCTTTAAACCTATTCCAAAAAATGCTCTCTCTAAATACAGATTTCATTTTCATTATAGTAATACACATTTACTTGCTGATTGTGTGCATTTCAAGCTATATGTTAGAGAAATATCCGCCTTAGGAATTATATCTCATTCCCGTGCAGTATTACAATTTCTTCATAATTTTGATATAGGGTATTCCCCTCATTCTTCTATAAGTTAGATCATATTTCTCCTCTTGTCTCTTAAATGGGGGGAAAGAGGCATTTCCTTCCAGTCTTCTAGGATCCATTATGCTCTTAGCATGTATTTTTGTTTTGAGTTTAATTAGTTATTCTTTCTATATTCTATCCCTATGATTTTTTATTATGATACATACTTCTAATCATTCATGATATCTTTTCTAGGACATTTTGTTTTGTAAAGGTATCTCTTTGCTACAATATCTCTTGATATAATTTGATATATCCCTTGCTTTCATCCCTGGGGGCAAGGTATTTTCCTTCTTCCTCTATCTAAGGATATACTTTCCTTAGCTTAGTGGCATTTGTTTATAACACAACATTATTTCCTTATAAAGATTTATTTTTTGGGCTATGGATACCCTCTTATATGAGAGGTGATTGTCCTAGGTCATCACCTATTCTTTATTTTTCAAATTATGTTCTTTATAAACTCTTTCCTTTGCTTTGGGTTAGATTTTGACTCCTTCATTTAGAGATTCCTCTTCCTCTTCATCGCAGGGGGCTTGATGATTGAATCTTTGGTCCCTCTTTTCTTTAGAAGATGATATTTTATCCTAAGCACTCCTCTATAGTGGAGGTCTTGATGATAAGATCTCTTCCTCTATGAGGATCCTTTTTCCATATGTGACATATTGATTTCACGGTTATCTATGTTCTTAGAGGTAAGGTTCAATACTCTTTGCTAAGGATATAGTGTATATTATTGTTAAACTGGAAATCTCCTTACCTTGAGAAGTAGGTATCCTCTTTCTCTTCCTTATCCTGCCTAGTGGGTAGTCATGATAAGGAGGGGGGCATATATAGGGTCTCCCTTATGCTATATTTTACATTAGTTTACATTTTACAACATGCTAAATCCTTGGAAGGTAATGCACATAAGTTGCTAAATCCTGAAGAGACACATTTTTATTTTTATTTTTGCTAAATCTTCAGAAGGTAATGCACATAAGTTGCTAAATCCTGAAGAGATACACATTTTAAAATTTTACAATATGCTAAATCCTTGGAAGGTAACACACATAAGTTGTTAAATCTTGAAAAGACATGCATTTTATATATTTTCATAGTGATATAAGAATGTGGATCTATGGATATTTCAAAATCCATTAGAAGACGCGTTACAATTACAAAGCATAGTTTATGGGTGAAACTATTGGGCTCTCCCTCCTTGGTGATTCATGGTAAAGTGGGTATCTTACTAGGAAATTTAATCACTTTCTCTTTCCTCTCTTTCACTTTCATGCTAGTAGGATTAGATCATGAAGCTATGTTATCTATATTGTTGCTCTTGTCTTACTTATGTAGTCATGTATGTTTTCTATGATTAATTTCTCTTTACTTTCACATCTTTATGCATGTATGTTGAGCTAGAATCCTTGGTCTAGGGGCTCATGTCCTTGACTTAGTGATGTTCTACTTCGTTGTGATCCACCAGAGTCTTTCTTCTAACGTTACCGTGAGTATGTTCGTTTTCCATACTCCCACTAAAGTGGGGGCTTAATGTATCATCTTAAAATTGAAGAATTTTCATGATAAGAATGTTTAGCCCTCCTTAGGGGGTGTTTTTTACCACCATCATATTTTCCCTCATTTATGCATCCTCTCTCACTTCTATGTCTATTAAGGACCTTGATTGGGCCTCTTTGGGCACCTTCCATCCAAACTAGCGTGTTTTCTAGGGGTCCTGACTCCCTGGGTCAAGGTTGACCTTAACCTTGATCTAGGTAAAGGATGACCTCAACCTTGACCTGGGTCCCCCTTTCAAATCTAGATGCCCGTTGGCTGCCAGAGGTCATAAAAAAATCATTTCCCGCTTTTGGGTCGGCAGTTTTGGGTTCCGAAGCGACGATTCTTAAATTATATTTATTATAGGTCCTCTTCTAGGGGTATGATTCTAAATTGAATTTTATTATCCTATGTCGGACTTTTTGTTCCCTTTTCTTGCTGACATAAAAATACTCCTCAGAGGGTTCACTCTATTTATCCTTGACACTGACCAAGCATAGAGTAGAACAACAGAAACAAGGTTTTGAAACCTCCTACACTTTGAGCTCCACAAACTCGAGCGGTATTACCCTTGACAACTTAGAATAATGAAATCACTAAATTATTCTAGTTTGTTATTGATGGAATTACAGGGAATGATCACTGTAACTTTGACTAAAACAGACCAAACTGAAAGTAAAGATTGATTTTAATAATGATAGTCATTTGATTGAACGAAAAATAGACCAGTGCTCAATCTTAGGGCATGGAGTCATCTTTGAATAATGTTAACCAAAATGATTGAGAACAAAACTTGAGGCAATTCCAGGATCTGACACAAACATAGATATACCTTATATATCTACCTCAGTACACTTAGCCAAATTAATCCATCAGATTCATTTGCTACCCTGAACTTTGCTGAATTATCTCTAGGGTATATTCTCTCCTTGAAAGAACCCTAGAAGTATTTCATAATCTGCCTGACAGATATATAAATTGAAAGCATTCCTAGAACAATCAATTTAGACAAAATTTAGAATGCTAAAATGAAGACAAACAATCCATTAAATGCTTCAGAAACTGTGAGCTGGATTTTATTCAAAAGTCATCATCAATTAATATATTCACAGAGATTTCTCCAAAAAGACCAAATATATTGGTTCTCAAAACCAAGATTTACAATTGACTTAGTATTATTTTCAGACACAAAAATGACCATCCTTTTCCCAGTAGTCTTGGAATCCTTTTATAGCACAAGGATGCAACAAGCTACCGACATACTGGGAAAGATTACAAAATTGTTTGCAACAACTTTGCAACGAAAGTTTTGCAACCGAACATAGGTGGCAGCTAATTTACAAAGCCTAAAAAATTTGTCTTTTTTTGCTTAACCATAATTGGTTTATCCTTTAAGCTTTGCCTCCCATCTGTTCACTTCTTTGACGGTGGGCCAATCAAAGGTCTTCTCTTCCTCTATCCTGGCAACAACTTCCACCCACCTGGCATCCATGGCAATTCTGGCTTCAGACACAAATTTAGCCATGTCTCTTTCAACTTTGCAGAAGCCATTGATCAGTTCGTTGTAATACTCCTACGTTTGTGTCTTTTTCCAAATGTTGCTTTATATCCTGATTTCCCAGTATGGCATCAAAACCAGATTCCCAATCTAATTGTGCCTTCAATTCCCCTATTTCATTATAAATCTTTGGGATCAATGGTGGGCATTGATCACCAAACAGTTGCAACTTACTGTTCATTAAGTCAGATTTGCCATTAAAGAAAGCAAAAGTATCATTCAACTTATTTACCATATCAATGGTATCTGATACTTTGTCTGGGAAATCATCAC
>MU224846.1:1296945-1307508 GCA_018584345.1 Thuja plicata | reverse complement strand
TTTGCATCCTTCTTCCTTTTGATTTTAGGAGGGATAACCTAATGATTCACTCTCTAAAGAATCAACAAAGTGGACACTGTCCTGCTGACATAAGTCCTTGATGAGTTCAGCTCATATGTTTTAGTAATAGGTGTGTTTGTAATAATTTTGAATCTTTTAAAAAATTAGATGATGATAGATTATCAGACCCAGACCTAGATCAGTGCCTATCCTTTGGGTTATAGAGTCAAAAGCTTGAAGTCTCACAAAAACAAAATACTATAAGCTGCCTTACAACCTACATGCAATTAGGATAAGTTGCCATACAAATTATCTAATTACCTTTAAAATAATGTATCAAATCTTTAAATACTGATATGCTTCCTAAAACCACTCACAAAACTTAGTTCTTTGCATGAAAGAAACTTGTAAGTAATTAGATAGTCACCTTGTAACCAAAATGCTTCAAAGTGCCTTACAATCTTAAGCATAAAAAAGCATACACAGGAAATAAAGAGACAACAATAGAGAAGAGTAAAATTGCACCATATTTTATTGATGTAATCCTTCTTTCATACATGAAAAATCTTTGAAGCTTGAAAGAACATAGGCACAAATTTAGAAAGACTAATTTTTACAATATATTTCATCCTCTTTAGAATACAACTCTCTTCTATATATATAGGTCTTCAACCATCTTGGAATCCTTTTCAAAAGGATGCTACAAGCTTCGGATGGTCTCAAAAAAACTAACCCTAAAACTACAAAAGAGACAAAAAGAAAAAGAGAGAAGAAGCGGTGGAGTGACCAAGTCAAAAAGATGGAAACATATATTCTTTGTTCTTCTCCTGATTTGGCAACTTCAATCTGATAGTATACATAGTAGATGGCAATAGTTATATTGATTCTAGATGATCATGCTTTTATATTCACCTACATTCTCCTTTTGCAATAATTGTCCTCTTCATCTTCAATAGTGAGGCGCCAAGTAGTCACCCTTACTCATCATCCAAGATTTCTTCTTCAACTGATGGCTTCTTTCTCTTGGGTGTGGTCATCAACTCCCATGCATTCACTTCATCATCTGATGGCCACTTGAAGTCCTGAGTACTCTGTATTTGGACCTTTTGCCTGTCCCATCTAGCATCAGTGATATTCTTGACATCTACTAGAAACTTGTTGATGTCAGTTTCTGCCTTAAAATCTTTGTCCAATATCTTATTGAACCCTTCTATATCCACATCTGTCCCTGAAATAAATGCCTCATCACTAGTAATTTTGATGCCAAATTCTCTCCTCCAGGCATCTAAGGCCTTTACTTGATCATCATATCCCCTTAAGGAAGGAATAAATCTATTAAAATCATTAGAAAAGAAGCTTAATTTTACCTCAATTTGATTCAATTTGCCTTTAAAAAATGAGAGAGCAATATTGACCCTTTTGATCTCATCTTCAACTTCTGTCACTATTTCTAGCAAATCTGAACTTAGGGCTTGCAAAGATGCTAGCTTTTAACATAATTTCACCCTAGTAGACCACTTAATAAAATATGGGTTTAGGATAGCCAAATGCCCCATTACCTCTGTATGCAAAGCTGGTAACTTATTATAAGCATTGAGTACAACATCAGTTTTATCTTTTAGAATTTCAATTCTATGTTGTAACACACCTTTTAATGTTCTTAAAGCAATTGCATTTCCTTTCTCTCCCTCAATCTTCTCCTCAACCACCTCTTCAGACTTTGCTTTGTCCTCAATTTGAAGGGGTTGTGGTTGCATAGGCACATACATCACCTCAGGTTTTTCTTCCAATTCTTTCATTAATATTTTTATCACCTGATCTTGCTGGTGTACTTGTATTTGACATAATTCTCTATCTTTTGCCAATGCACTTGTTTCTTCCAACAATGTGCTACACTTATCAGACAATTGTCTAGTTTTGTCCTCATTTAATAGAGCCCAGTGTGTCATGATTTGGGATATTTCCAAATCCCCTATATTTTGCATTGTCCACACCATCTGACTGCCCACCATATTCTCCTATATATTCACCACTTGGGGCTTTTGATCCTTTGGGTAGAGCCTCCACATTGCAAAGGCCTAAGATTTTGGGCTATACCCAAATTCTTATATTACATCACCCATCTGAACTTCACTAGCCATTTTGAGATCTGGCTGTTTTCTAATTTGCTCAATTATGAAGGCAGATGCTAAATCCCAACCTTCAGCCAATAGTATTCCACTACCTAGCACCAATTTCCTAGCCTCCTTTGGTGAGATGTCTTCACTTTCAGGATCCTAAGATTGTAGAGCCACCAATGCCTCATTTTTTATAGTCTCCTTGCCATCAACTATCAGTTGAGCTCTTATCTACTCTTTCTTATACAATCTCAGGAAGTCTTTATACTCCTCATTTTTTACAAAGTTTTCATCATTCAAAAATTCTTGTTGATGAATCAGTCTTTCATCAAGACAGGCCTTAAGAGGCAATTCAACATTATCCTCCAAATCAGGTTGTTGCTTCTTTCCCTCCCTAATTGCTTTCCTCAGGTTATGATCATATAACCTATTGCCAGGTATTAGGGCTTTAGCCTTATCTCTTTTCTTATTTTTCCCTTCAATTGAAGGTTGACCTATTTCCAATATTTGTCTCTTAGCAGTAGGATCTTCTACATCATCTGGTTGAGTCACTATTGTCAAATCCACAATGTGGGCCTCTGTTCCTTGTAGCTGTGGCACTTCAGCAATATCTTGCTATGGTGGAGCATACCGAGTAGGATGTGTATAATCACTGTCACTACTACTACTGTCATATTCAAACTCTGAGTGATCATGCCCTTGGGCAACTTTCCTGTCAAGAACAATCTCAAGCTATTCTATGAGCACATAATAACTGTCTATCATGGCTTTAATCTTGTCAAAATATGGGAGATCAGGGTAAAAACCCCCAAAAGCCATCCCATTTCTCTTGATTTGTCTCTCAAGATTTAAGAGCTCTTGAATCCTCAATCTCCTTGTCTGAATATCATCTTCATCCAGAATGTTTCTTGTTGCATCTTCCTCTATGCATTCCCAGTCAACATTAGTATTGGGGATTGTAGGAGTATACAATTTTCTTACCCCTGCCATGAAACCTTCTGGGTCAATATATCTATAAGGGGCTATCCCCATTCTGCATCCTTCCAACCACTGACCCACTGCATCAATAACACCTTTTCCAATTGTAAAGTTAAAGATTCTGAATTGCCTAGGGGTCAAAGTCCCCTTTTTGTGTGGTGCAAAATGCTCATTGTCTGTTAACAATAGCTGCCATATAAACTCCATTGCAGCCACTCTTGCAGGTACATAATATGGTAAGAGATGAGGTGGGTGAATACACCCATATACCCTGATGATTGTATAATTTTCTTCCAAGAAGAAATCACCCCAATTATACTTTCCTTCCCACCTATCTGTGTAGTCACATGGCCTAAGCAGTTGCAAAATCTTCAATGGGATTCTTGTTCTGCTGATTCCCAGGCTTTGTACTATTGGATATACAATCCAATTCTAAAAAGAACAATAATCACAGTCCTTAGACGTGTAATTCCAAACCCTCACCCAAAATTGGATAGGATTTGGTCCTTCCTGATAAAACCTCTGAGGAGCTAAATTGTCGACATCCATGATTACAAAATTGAAATGCAACAGGAGATACATAAGGATGGAGTAGTGTAATAACTTGGGCTCCTTTTCCTTGGTGTCTTTCATCTTCTTCTGAGTGGCAATGAAACCCTCATTCATTTCATCAATAATATGTTGAATGTAATCATAGCTAGTGTTAGAGTGGACCTCTTGTAGGTCCAACACCATCATCAAAATGCCTTCACTGATCTTCTCTACATCACCATCTATCCCTAGCACTCTGCATAGGGCATAGGCAACATACTTGATGTAGAAGTGTAAATCCTTGTAATAATATGGGCTAGTCCCAGACATAGGATCTAAATATTTCCTTACTTCCTTCAGCATATGTTCCAGCAACTGGCCTCTAGCAATACCAGGCTTCAAAGTATATCTCTGTTGCTGCTTTGTCATGTCAATTTTGGTAGACATAGTGATGTATAAGCCAAAGGCTTGCATGAATGAATTTCTGTTTAAAATTAGCAGGGCAGTGCCATCCTTCCTTTTGATTGTTTTGGACAAAACATCATAATCCCTGGCTAGGTCTAGGAACAAATCTACATCTACGTAGACATCTGGAATAGCCTTATCAGAATTCTTATAAAAGTAATTGAAAAGTGAAAAACCTGTTGTTCCTGGAGTGTCAGCATCTCGTATATCTCGATAATCATCAATGAGCACATTGGCATTTTCTCTTTTTTTCTGAGTCAAACGAGGAAGCAATCTGAGGAATTCATCAGAGTAATTTACTTTTCCCTTGGCCTCGTCTTCCACCACTGGTCAAAGCTACACTGACCGCTCTGCTCATATTTACCATGCCTGAATCTCCTTTTCTTTACCGATATTGAAACAAATCAATCCTTGAGATTCACAGACTGACCTGTGCACAATTCTTTGGAAATAAGCTTTAAGCAATAGAAAATCCTGCAATTCTCTGAATTTTCTCTCTGTCAGAATACTTAGCTCTTCTCATTTTGGAATTTTGAAAGCAAGATGAATGCAAATGAATACATAATCAAATCCTTATAATAACCATTTGAAGTACACATCTCATGATTTTGAGAACATCAATTCTGCCTTTAATTCAACATACTGTGAACTTGATTGAAAACCTAGCCATAGTTCCATGAGCATGATAGGAAATCGAATTCATAAAACTAAATCCTCAAAAAAACCTTACAAAATTCAAATGAGCTGAAATGTCATCCTGTGATTGGCCAACTGTCATACATCTCAGCTACCCTTTTCTCCACAGTAATCAAAATCTAAGCCTTTGATTGGTCGATGAATGATTCATACTGTCATATCTGATACTGCCACCTTTTCTTAAAATTTGGTATCAAGTGACCATGTGACTGCACTTATTTTCTCTGTCGCTGACCTTAGTTCTTAACCCATGATTTCTCTGGAGACATAGCGACTACACAACTTTCCTTACTTTTGTTAACCATAGTCGTCATTTGGCGATCATGCGACAATGAAGAAGTCAAAATCGCCAATGGTTAGCACTAACTCACATTCTTTTCTGAGACTATGCGACTAACTGCTATCTTTAACTTTTACGGTTATCTCTTAGTCACCAAATGTTTTCTTTCCTTTGCCAGACTGTGCGACTGCCCTTAGTCACCCGATTGCAAAATGCAAATGCTAAGTGCCAAAACTTCTTGAGACCATGTGACATGTATCTTGCCCTTTACTTTATCTGACGACCTCGCGACATACCCTTAGCCGCTGAGTCGCGAGGAATTTTCTCTTTGGGCTCTTTTATTCTTCGACTTGGCAACCACCATAGGATCTTTAATGACTTCATCTGACAGCTGTCGCGCAATCACCACAAAATAATTTATACCTCTAAAATCTTCTGAGACTTTGCGACAAACAAAAGCCCTTAGTGAGTCTCGTAGTCGCTGAATGATTTTTTACCTTTTGGCGATCAAGCGATCATTCTTTGAAGTCCACTTACCTTCTAACACATGTCTCATCACCTATTGAAAACTGAGTCACCTCCAGAATCTGGTGACAACCTGACTGTGCTTTATCAAAACCGCAAATGGTTAGTCGCAAGGTCTCAGAAACTTTAACCTAATTGGCATCCTTTTTGGAGACTGCGTGACTAAATATTTGTACATCATACTTAACCTCAAACCCATCTGGCGATTATGCAACATAAATTGATCGCAATGTCTTGTGATAAACCCTTGGTTTCTAAAAATTTCTTGCAACCCCACGACCTATCTGTGGGCCCCTTCATATATTGCCGGCCTGTTTGCTGATCCCGCGACTGCGTGATACAAGTTAAATCGTGAAGTCTGGGAATGCCAAAGGAATATTCTAAAGTTGCATGAGACTACATGACACAAGCTAATCGCTAAGTCTGGGAGATAAAGGGAATATGCCATTTAGTTTATGCGACTAAGCGATCAGAATGCAACTCATGACTTAAGTGAGGCAAAAAGGTAACTGCAAAACATAAGCAAAAAAGACCTTAGGTTTTTCTTTCAAATTGGAACACTAAACAAGAGCTAGGGTTTCAAGTTTTTTTGCACATTTTCATAGGTTTAGACCTGAAAACCTAAAAAATTTGACAGGGAAAGGCATAAGGACTGAGAGAGCTTTGCTTTAAACACAAAAAAAAAGAGAAAAGACACAAAACTTAAGGAAACAAGACAAAACCTGGAATACAACCAATAGTGACTCTGATGAGGATTGGCTAAACATGGTTTATGACGAAGAACCACAAAATCTCTAGTTGCAGACCACCACAAAAATGGAGCAGAACACCAAGAACAGAAATGGAAATATTTACAGAACTTACAAACAGGGAGAGGAAAGACCACATATGATACATATTTACTTGTGCACTGCTTTGATTTTTACTTGAAGAAAGGTTTCAAAAATTGCCCATGCACAGGCAACTCAAAACTTTCTCCCTCCATATTTTTCACCAAATATGAGTCTTTGCCAAAATTTTCTGAGATTATATAAGGTCCTAGCCATAAAGACTCAAATTTATTGTGTTTACCTCTGTCTTCTACCCTTGCATTCCATTGGAGAACTAAGTCACCAACCTAAAACTTTCTGTTAGTAGCTCTTTTATCAAATAAATACTTCATTTTTTTTTGTAACCTTATGTTCTCTCTCTAACTATCTCTTCTTGTTTCATCTAATTCTATCAGCTGTATCATCCTGTCTTGCATTGGGTCAGAGACATCTAAATGTTCTTCTTGTATGAATTGGTAAACAGGTAGTAAATTGTTCATAGGCAACCTTGCTTGTAAACCATATACCAATTTGAAAGGGGATTTACCAGTTGCTTTCTTAAGTGTTATCCTATCAGCCCAAAGAGATAATTTCAACTTTGTATGCCATGTTTTCTTATTTTGTTCCAGAGTCCTCTTCAGTATCTTTAATATGCTTTTTTTGCTAGACTCAGCTTGTCCATTAGCCTGTGGGTGATATGGGGATGAATATGATATTGTAATCACATACCTTTCACAGAAGCTTGTCATTTCTTCTAACCTGAAACTCATAGCATTATCCATTACTAATTTACTAGGCACACCAAACCTGGTTAAAATGTTATCCATGAGAAACTCAGTAATCACCTTACTTGTTTCTCTCTTGGTAGGGATAGCTTACATCCATTTAGTAAAGTAATCAATGGCCACCAATATCCAGCTATGCCCTGCACTAGATTTCTCTTAAAATTCACCAATAAAATCAATCCCCCACATAGCAAAAGGAGCTTCAGTGCTCACTGAATTCAGCAACAAAGCACCTGCAAATTTCAATTTGTTGGAAAACCTCTGACATGGTTGACATTTCCTGACATGATTATACATTTCCTTGAACAAGGTAGGCCAATAATATCCTGACCTCAAAATCCTATGGGCGGTGGTCTTAGTAGAAAAGTGACCTCCACATTCCCCTTCATGCATCTCAGTCAGAACTTTCTTAGCTTGGTGTTTGTCAAGGTACAACAATAGTATACCATTCTTATCTTTCCAAAAAAAATATCCTTGGATAAGAACATACCTTTGAGTTTTTAATTTCAAACTCCTCTTTTGATTTTCAGACAAATGGTCAGGGTACTTAGCAATTTTGAGAAAGAAAACAATATCAGCATAATATGGTTGCCTTTCTATACTAGTAATAGCTTGGTCATGTATTTCTGTCTGGATTAGCTGTACTAAATCTAGATTCTCTTTTGTCATAAGTTTTTCCAGGCCTTATCCTCTTATTAGTTTGGTGATATTTATTTCAAGATTGAATTATTGAATCCTTATAATCCACTTACATCTCTTACTAGTAACCTCTGACTGTGTAAGGATATCTTTTACTTCTGAATGAGGAACATAGGTTTGCACCTTAGCACATACCAAGTAGGGCCTAAAAGAATTTACAGCCTTTACCAATGCATAAGCCTGCTTTTCCATTATTTCATAGTTAAGCTTTGCAGCCTGCAAGGATCTACTATAAAAAGCTATGGGATGTTCAAATTCTTGCTCATCCTTCTGAAGCAATATGGCAGCAATTGTATGAAATGAGGAAAATGAAAACAAAGAGAAAGGCTTAGTGTAATCTGGGGATTTCAAAACTGGAGCCTCTTGCACTGCCTCCTTAATTCTTTCAAATTCTTCCTGAGCTTCCTCATTCCAAACAAACTTAGCATCTTTCTTTAGCAATTTTACAATGGGCTTGACAATTTCTGCAAAATTGACTATAAATCTTCTGAAAAAATTTATCTTTCCCAAAAAGGATTGCACACCTTTTAAATTCTTTGGAGCAATTACTCTTTGAATAGCTTCCACTCTCTTAGGGTATATTCTTACCCCTTCCCTGGACACTATATGTCCAAGAAACTTCCCCTCTTTGACTGCAAAGTTACACTTCTTAGGATTCAGTGAAACACCATATTCCAATGCTTTGTTAAAAATCTTACCCAGGTGATCACAGTGGTCAATAGCCCTTTTGGAATATGCAGTCAAGTCATCTTGATAAATAACCATGAGTAGATCTATAAATTCCTTGAAATCAACATCCATGGCTCTTTGAAAAGTTGCCCTTGCATTTATTAATCCAAAAGGCATTCTAATATACACATATGTTCCCCAAGGAGTAGTAAATGCAGTTTTATACTACTCCATTTCTTTAACTAAAACCTGGTTGTAACCTGAAAAACCATCCATCATGGACAACAATTCACAACCAGTGATCTTATGCAACATTGCTTCCATATTTGGCAGTTTCTAAAATCAACACATAGCCTGATGTCACCATTTTTCTTTCTAACTGGCACTAGATTTGATACCCATGTTGAATGTCTAATGGGTTGGATTATCCCTGCATCTTTGAGTTTCATCAACTCTTGCTGCATCTTGGGAGCCAACAAGGGGTTAATAGGTCTCTGCTTCTGCCTGAATGGTTTCACATCTGACTTCAAAGGAATTTCATGCTGAAAAAGGTCTTCTCTATATGCTTTCGAATCGTCATACGACCAAGAAAAGACATGTTTGTATTTTCTCAGTAGCTTGATCAGATTTATTCTTACATGAGAATCCAAACCCTTTCCAATATAAACTATTTGAGGATTATTTTCATATCCTAAGTTTATTTCTTCTAGATCCTTAACATTGGCATTGCTCAACTTTGATGTATCATTTTGTTGACTTATAAACAATGCCTCAAGTTCAACCAAACCCCTAGGATTCTGATTAGAACTTAATTGGACAACTTCATTCCCAAATATATAATCCTTTCCATCATCATGTTCCAGTAAGGAACCACAATCTATACTTTGGTTCTCATAGTGATCTAAACATTGCATGAACCTTAAAATATCTTGATCATCCTGGAACACCTGCCAGTTGTATATGTTGTCTGGAACAACTGGTCTTGTTTTGACTTCAAGTATTGATACTCCATGTAAGGTCAAATCATCATTTTTCATAGCCACATTTTCTATAAAATCAGCCATAATATTTTTTGACCTTTCTAACTAATTTATATTAAAAGCATCAAACATTTCAAGTTGATCCCAAATAGCATGTTTGTACATTTTCAATCTATCATTCTTCACAACATATTTAGATTTGACTTGTGCTACCACCAAATCAGAGTCACCATAAACCTTTAAACATTTTATACCATGTTTAATAGCAATTTCAAGGCCTAAGAATAAAGACTCATACTCTGCAGTATTGTTTGTACATTGGAAGTCCAACATAAATGAGTATTTAAAAGTTGTACTTGATGGAGATATCAACAATAGTCCTGCCCCTGATCCCTCTTTGGAGCAAGGACCATCAAAGTACATTTTCCATAATCCATCTTCCTGCAAGATTAATTCTCTATTCAAAGGGTCAGCTTCTTGATCATTATGTTCATCTTTTTTCATTCTAAAATTTTCCATGTCTATGTTAATGCAACAGTTTACATGAGTATCCTCATATTTTTCTATCATGTGGGTAGTTCGACTCTCCCTCAAGACATTGACGTTGTCTCCAGCAATGTTGAAAGTAGCATATGATAAATCATTTTGTATACTACCACCCATTGAAGCACTCCCATTCCTTGATAACAACATGCCATAATGAGGTGGTATGTCAACCACAAGAACATTCATTGTCATCACTACATCAGGGTAAACTGCTAGTCTATAAGGCATAGCCTCAATAGTACCAATTACAGGGACCTCTCTAGAATCCATAGCTCTACATATACCATGAGGTGTATCAACTTGTAGCCCCATTGCCTTCATGATTTCAACTGGCATAACTCTATTAGAGGCTCCTGAATCAATCATACAATTCTTGAGCATTTTATCATTAATTATCAATGATAGAAAAAATGGGTCAACAACTTTTGGAGAAGAAGTTGCATTTAGGAATATTTGAGGAATTTCAGATGTCAACACCTCTAG
>MU224846.1:1281038-1293793 GCA_018584345.1 Thuja plicata | reverse complement strand
AAACCAATGAGACAAGGATTTGCATCCTTCTTCCTTTTGATTTTAGGAGGGATAACCTAATGATTCACTCTCTAAAGAATCAACAAAGTGGACACTGTCCTGCTGACATAAGTCCTTGACGAGTTCATCTCATATGTTTTAGTAACAGGGGTGTTTGAAATAATTTTGAATGTTTTAAGAACTTAGATGATGATAGATTATCAGACCCAGACCTAGATTAGTGCCTATCCTTTGGGTTATAGAGTCAAAAGCTTGAAGTCTCAAAAAGACAAAATACTATAAGATACCTTACAACCTACATGCAATTAGGATAAGTTACGTTACAAATTATCTGATTACCTCTAAAATACTGTATCAAATCTTTAAATACTGATATGCTTCCTAAAACCACTCAAAAAACTTAGTTCTTTGCATGAAAGAAACTTGTAAGTAATTAGATAGTCACCTTGTAACCAAAATGCTTCAAAGTGCCTTACAATCTTAAGCATAAAAAAACATACACAGGAAATAAAGAGACAACAATAGAGAAGAGTAAAATTGCACCGTATTTTATTGATGTAATCCTTCTTTCATACATGCAAAAGCTTTGAAGCTTGAAAGAACACAGGCACAAATTTAGAAAGACTGATTTTTACAATATATTTCATCCTCTTTAGAATACAACTCTCTTCTATATATATAGGTCTTCAACCATCTTGGAATCCTTTTCAAAAGGATGCTACAAGCTTCGGATGGTCTCAAAAAACCTAACCCTAAAACTATAGAAGAGACAAAAAGAAAGAGAGAGAAGAAGCGGTGGAGTGACCAAGTCAAAAAGATGGAAACATATATTCTTTGTTCTTCTCCCGATCTGGCGACTTCAATCTGATAGTATACTTAGTAGATGGAAGTAGTTATGTCAAGTTTGGATGACCATGCTTTTATATTCACCTACATTCTCCTTTTGCAATAACTTTCCTCTTCATCTTCAATAGTGAGGTGCCAAGTAGTCACCCTTACTCATCGTCCAAGATTTCTTCTTCAACTATTGGCTTCTTTCTCTTGGGCGTGGTCATCAACTCCCATGCTTTCACTTCATCATCTGATGGCCACTTGAAGTCCTGAGTACTCTGTATTTGGACCTTTTGCCTATCCCATCTAGCATCAGAAATATTCTTGACATCTACTATAAACTTGTTGATGTCAGTTTCTACCTTAAAAGCTTTGTCCAATATCTTATTGAACCCTTCTATATCCACATCTATCCCTGAAATAAATGCCTCATCACTAGGCATTTTGCTGTCAAATTCACTCCACTAGGCATCTAAGGCCTTTACTTGATCATCATCTCCCCTTAAGGAAGGAATAAATCTGTTAAAATCATCAGAAAAGAGGCTTAATTTTACCTCAATTTGATTCAATTTGCCTTTAAAGAATGAGAGAGAAATATTGACCCTTTTGATCTCATCTTCAACTTCTGTCACTATTTCTGGCAAATCTGATCTTAGGGCTTGCAAAGATGATAGCTTTTCAAATAATTGCACCCTAGTAGACCACTTAATAAAATATGGGTTTAGGATAGCCAGATGACCCATTACCTCTGTATGCAAAGCTGGTAACTTATTATAAGCATTGAGTACAAGATCAGTTTTATCTTTTCAAATTTCAATTCTATTTTGTAACACACCTTTTAATGTTCTTAAAGCAATTGCATTTCATTTCTCCCTCAACCTTCTCCTCAACCACCTCTTCAGACTCTGCCTTGTCCTCAATTTGCAGGGGCTGTGGTTGCATAGGCACATACATCACCTCAAGTTTTTCTTCCAATTCTTTCATTAATCTTTTTATCACCTAATCTTGCTGGTGTACTTGTATTCAACATAATTCTCTATCTTTTGCCAATGCACTTGTTTCTTCCAACAATGTGCTACACTTATCAGACAATTGTTTTGTTTTGTCCTCATTGAAGTGAGCCCAGTGTGTCATGATTTAGGATATTTCCAAATCCCCTATATTTTGCATTGTCCACATAATCTGACTGCCCACCATATTCTCCTATATATTCACCACTTGGGGCTTTTGATCCTTTGGGCAGAGGCTCCACATTGCAAAGGACTGAGATTTTGGGCTATACCCAAATCCTTATATTACATCACCCATCTGAACTTCACTAGCCATTTTGAGATCTGGCTATTTTCTAATTTGGTCAATTATGAAGGTAGATGCTAAATCCCAACCTTCAGCCAATAGTATTCCACTACCTAGCACCAATTTCCTAGCCTCCTCTGGTGAGATGTCTTCACTTTAAGGATCATAAGATTGTAGAGCCACCAATGCCTCATTTTTTATGGTCTCCTTGCCATCAACTGTTAGTTGAGCTCTTATCTGCTCTTTCTTATACCATCTCAACAAGTCTTTAAACTCCTCAGTTTTTACAAAGTTGTCATCATTCAAAAATTCTTGTTGATGAATCAGTCTTTCATCAAGACAGGCCTTAAGAGGCAATTCAACATTATCCTCCAAATCAGGCTGTTGCTTCTTTCCCTCCCTAATTGCTTTCCTCAGGTTATGATCATATAACCTATTTACAGGTACTAGGGCTTTAGTCTTATCTCTTTTCTTATTTTTCCCTTCAATTGAAGGTTGACCTATTTCCAATTTATGCCTCTTAGCAGTAGGCTCTTCTACATCATCTGGTTGAGTCACTATTGTCAAATCCACAATGTGGCCCTCTGTTCCTTGTAGCTATGGCACTTTAGCAATATCTTGCTGTGGTGGAGCATACCTAGTAGGACGTGCATAATCACTGTCACTACTACTACTTTCATATTCAGACTCTGAGTGATCAGGCCCTTGGGCACCTTTCTTGTCAAGAACAGTCTCAAGCTGTTTTGTGAGCACATAATAGTTGTCTATCATGGCTTTAATCTTGTCAAAATATGGGAGATCAGGGTAAAAACCCCCAAAATCCATCCCATTTCTCTTGATTTGTCTCTCAAGATTTAAGAGCTCTTGAATCCTCAATCTCCTTGTCTGAATATCATCTTCATCCAGAATGTTTCTTGTTGCATCTTGCTCTATGCATTCACAGTGAACATTAGTATTGGGGATTGTAGGAGTATACAATTTTCTTACCCCTACCATGAAACCTTTTGGGTTAATATATCTATAAGGGGCTACCCCCATTCTGAATCCTTCCAACCACTGACCCACTGCATCAATAGCACCTTTGCCAATTGTAAAGTTAAAGATTCTGAATTGCCTAAGGGTCAAAGTCCCCTTTTTGTGTGGTGCAAAATGCTCATTGTCTATTAACAATAGCTGCCATATAAACTCCATTGCAGTCACTCTTGCAGGTACATAATATGGTAAGAGATGAGGTGGGTGAATACACCCATATACCCTGATGATTGTATAATTTTCTTGCAAGAAGAAATCACCCCAATTATGTTTTCCTTCCCACCTATCTGTGTAGTAACATGGCCTAAGCAGTTGCAAAATATTCAATGGGATTCTTGTTCTGTTGATTCCCAGGCTTTGTACTATTGGATATACAATCCAATTCTAAAAAGCACAATAATCATAGTCCTTAGACGTGTAATTCAAAACCCTCACCCAAAATTGGATAGGATTCGGTCCTTCTTGGTAAAACCTCTGAGGAGCTAAATTGTCAACATCTATGATTACAAAATTGAAATGCAATAGGAGATGCATAAGGATGGAGTAGTGTAAGAACTTGGGATCCTTTTCCTTTGGGTCTTTCATCTTCTTCTAAGTGGCAATGAAACCCTGATGCATTTCATCAATAATATGCTAAATGTAATCATAGCTAGTATTAGAGTGGACCTCTTATAGGTCCAACACCATCATCAAAAATCCTGCAGTGATCTTCTCTGTATCACCATCTATCCCTAGCACTCTACATAGGGCATAGGCGACATACTTGATGTAGAAGTGTAAATCCTTGTAATAATATGGGCTAGTCCCAGACATAGGATCTAAATATTTCCTTACTTCCTTCAGCATATGTTTCAGCAACTGGCCTCTAGCAATACCAGGCTTCAAAGTATATCTCTGTTGCTACTTTGTCATGTCAATTTTGGTAGACATAGTGCTGTATAAGCCAAAGGCTTGCATAAATGAATTTCTATTTAAAATTAGCAGGGTAGTGCCATCATTCCTTTTGATTTTTTTGGACAAAACATCATAATGACTGGCTAGGTCTAGGAACAAATCTACATCTACATAGACATCAGGAACAATTAATCTAGCTAAACCACAGGTCCAAGGGTTTGACACTAGAATAGCCTTATCATAATTCTTATAAAAGTAATTGAAAAGTGAAAAATGTGTTGTTCCTGGAGTGTCAGCATCTCGTATATCTCGATAATCATCAATGAGCACATTGGCATTTGCTCTTTTGTTCTGAGTCAAATCAGGAAGCAGTCTGAGGAATTCAACAGGGTAATTTACTTTTCCCTTGGCCTCATCTTCCACCTTTTCACTTCCACCACTGGTTGAAGCTACACTGACCGCTCTGCTCATATTTACCATGCCTGAATCTACTTTTCTTTACTGTTATTGAAACAAATCTATCACTGAGATTCACAGACTGCCCTGTGCACAATTCTCTTGAAATAAGCTTTAAGCAACAGAAAATCCTACAATTCTCTAAATTTTCTCTCTATCAGAATACTTAGCTCTTCTCATTTTGGAATTCTGAAAGCAAGATGAATGCAAATGAATACACAATCAACTCCTTATAGTAACTATTTGAAGTACACATCTCATGATTTTGAGAACATCAATTCTGTCTTTAATTCAACATACTGTGAACTTGATTGAAAACCTAGCCGTAGTTCCATGAGCATGACAGGAAATTGAATTCATAAAACTGAATCCTCAAAAAAACCTTACAAAATTCAAATGAGCTGACATGTCATCCTGTGATTGGCCAACTGTCATACATCTCAGCTACCCTTTTCTACACAGTAATCAAAATCTAAGCCTCTGATTGGTCATTGAATGATTCATACTGTCATATCTGATACTGCCGCCTTTTCTTAAAATTTGGTATAAAGCGACTATGCGACTGCACTTATTTTCTCTGTCACTGACCTTAGTTCTTAACCCATGATTTCTCTGGAGACATAGCGACTACACAACTTTCCTTACTTTTGTTAACCATAGTCATCATTTGGCGATCACGCGAGAATGAAGAAATCAAAGTCGCTAATGGTTAGCACTAACTCACATTCTTTTCTGAGACTATGCGACTAACTGCTATCTTTAACTTTTACGGTTATCTCTCAGTCACCAAATGTTTTCTTTCCTTTTCCAGACTGCGCGAGTGCCCTTAGTTTCCCGATTGTGAAATGCAAATGCTAAGTGTCAGAACTTCTCGAGACCACGCGAGAGGTATCTTGCCATTTACTTTATCTGACGACCTCGCGACATACCCTTAGCCGCTGAGTCACGAGGAATTTTTTCTTTGGGATCTTTTATTCTCAGACTTGGAGACCACCGTAGGATCTTTAATGACTTCATCTGATGACTGTCACGCAATCACCAAGAAATACTTTATACCTCTAAAATCTTCTGAGACTTTGTGACAAATAGAAGCCCTTAGTGAGTCTTGTAGTCGCGGAATGATTTTTTACCTTTTGGTGATCAAGTGATCATTCTTTGAAGTCCACTTACCTTCTGACACATGTCTCATCACCTATTGAAAATTAAGTCACCTCCAGAATCTGGTGACAACCCAACTGTGCTTTATCCAAACTGCAAATGGTTAGTCGCAAGGTCTCAAAAACTTTAACTTAACTGGCATCCTTTCTGGAGACTGCACAACTAAAGCTTTATACATCATACTTAACCTCAGACACATCTAGCAATTATGCGACATAAAGTGATCGCAATGTCTTGTGATAAACCCTTGACTGTTGAAAATTTCTTGTAACCCCACGACCTATCTGTGGGCCCCTTCATATATTGCTGGCCTATTTGCTGATCCCACGAATACGCGATACAAGTTAAATGGTGAAGTCTGGGAATGCCAAAGGAATATTCTAAAGCTGCATGAGACTACGCGACACAAGCTAATCGCTAAGTCTAGGAGATAAAGGGAATATGCCATTCAGTTTATGCAACTAAGCGATTAGAATGAAACTCATGACTTAAGTGAGGCAAAAACGTAACTGTGAAACATAAGAAAAAAAGACCTTAGGGTTTTCTTTCAAATTGGAACACTAAACAAGAGCTAGGGTTTCAAGTTTTTTTGCACATTTTCATAGGTTTAGACCTAAAAACTTGAAAACTTTGACAGGGAAAAGCATAAGGACTAAGAGAGCTTTTCTTTAAACACAAAAATAGAGAGAAAAGACACAAAACTTAAGGAAACAAGCCAAAACCTGGAATACAACCAACAGTGGCTCAAACAACTATTGAATAAATGTTTTAAATTGGAATTTATGGATAGAATCCATAAGATGACTAAGATTATTGGAAAGCTTATTGCATCATGTACACAAACTATTGGTAATCTATTTTATTTGGGAACTATTGAGAATAAATGTTTGATTTCTAAGATTGATGACAGTTGGTTATGGAATAGAAATTTTTTTCATGTGAGCTTTGATAATATGGTGAAAGTTAGCACTACTAATGTTGTAAGAGATTTTCCTAAACTTATAAAGCCTAAAAATATGTGTGAAGAATGTAAATTGGCTAAACTGACAAGATCTACTTTAAAAAATAAGACATATCTTTGAATGGATTGGTAGATTTGATTCACACAGATCTATGTGTCCTACTATCACAAGAAGCTATTATGGAGAAAGATATTTTATGCTATTTATTGATGACTATTCAATGATTATGTGGATTAAATTTCTAAGAGAGAAATCACAAGCCTTTCAAAAATTCAAATATTCAAGATGATGGTAGAAAAATAACCTAGAAAAAGACTTAAGTGCTTATGATCGGACTGAGGTAGAGAATTTATATCTGGTGAGTTTTATGCATTATTTGAAGAACACTAGATAAAGAGACAAAAAATTTCTCTGTTAACCCCACAACCGAATGGTGTTGCTAAGAAAAGGAATAAAACTATCCTAGACACATCTAGGACTATGATGATTGAAGGAAAAGTTTCACAGATCTACTAGAGAGAACCAATGTGCATCTAGTGTATACTTTGAATCGAGTACAAATTAGAAAGGGAAACTTTAAGACTCCTTATGAACTATGGTATGTTCATATTCCTACAGTGAAATACATTAGAATTTTTGGAAGTAAATGGTACATTAAGAGAGATGAGGATATAGGAAAGTTTGATCCTAAAAGTGATGAAGGAATATTTCTTGGGTATTCTACAAAAATAAAATTGAATATAAATGCTATAATCACAAAATTAAAAAGATTGTTAAGAGTACAAATGTTAGAGTTGATGAAAATGTAAAAGATCATAAAGAACTTGCTGGTATGATATTGCTGACAATCAAATTATGGAAGTGAAAAATCAGAATTAGGATGGATCGGAAAGAAAATAGAGAATTTGTGGAAAATAAAGTGGATATTGACACTGAAGGATCTACTACAAGGCCTGCACTGAAAACTCCATGGTATGTAAAGATTAATCATTCTGAAGATGTGATTATTGGTGATAAGAATAGAGGTGTTCAAACTAGAGGAAGAATTTCTAGGGATGAAACATGTTTTCTATCTTAATTACAACCTAAAGATATAAAAGAAGCATGTCATGATGTGAGTTGGATGAAAGAAATGAGAGAAGAAATTCATCAGATTGAGAAGAATAAAACTTGGATTCTTGGTCCTAGACCTAGTGACAAGAATGTGATCACTACTAAATGGGTATTCAGAAATAAGATGAATGGGGATGGTAAAGTGGTTCGAAACAAATCAATACTGGTATGCAAAGGATATTCACAAATGGAAGGAAATTATGATTATAGAAAGAGTACTAGCAGAGGTGCATTATTTTTGGGTAAGAGACTAGTTTCTTGGACTAGTAAGAAGAAGGATTGTATTTATTAATCTACTGCTAAAGCTGAGTATGTTGCTGCTACAATAAACTGTAATCAAGTAATTTGGATGAAGAAAATGTTGAAGGATATAAGGATAAACACTAATGAACCTATTTCTATATATTATACCCAACATACTCATCCCTAAATTTTTTTTGGAATTTTTTTTTTTTTGCTCGTCTTGTGTTCCTTCGAGACCTGGATCCTGGAGTCTCTTCTTGTTTTGTGGTCAAGGAATTCTAGATGCTAGGGGTTTTAGTGTTGCCACTCTTTTTTTCGCTTGAAGGAGTAAATGTTGGGTGCCTCGAGTTCTAGATTTTGAGGTTTTCCTATCCTTGGAATGCTAATAAACAATTAATGTGCTTCCTTGGGAATTATAAAATTCTACAAAAGTGTTCCATGAGTTCAAATTCAGACAGAAGAATTGGGTTAGAGATTACGTCTACATTCAAGTAGTGGCATTGGGTCATTACAAAAACTGGTGAAACGGTGTTTGAAGTTTCACCATCTTCAACATTTCATGTTTTAGGTAGGTCTCTCTCAGCCCTCTGGCTCATTTTTCTTTTCTATTCTTTTCATTTGGTTTATTTTGTTTCTTTCCCTTCCTTGTGTCACCCAAAACCCGTGTTGTAAATAGTTCTTGTGTGGGCCTTTGGGCTTTTTTTTTCTTGTGGTTTTGTTTTTTTTCCCTCCATGGGTGGTCAGAGTCCATGGGTGGGTGCTTTGTGGGAAAGTATAAATACTTGTAAGGTTTGTGAATGCTTTGTAAATTCTATGTACACCCTGTAAATCAATCTAGATGCTCTATAAATTATATAAATTGTTGTAGTTCTGTATATGCTCTATGTAGTTGTATATCTAGATAATGTATGTAAATGTTGTAAATTTATATAGGAGAGTGTAGCTGGTGTAATTAGTTGGTCTTTGTAAAAAGAAATGTAAATTCATTTGGCTCATATTCTTTGTGAGGTCTATTGACCATGCTTTATAATAATGGGTCATGGAACCCATTTTGAGTCTGTGTGGCCTAGGTCATGTTGTCAAAAGATAAACTCTATCAAGTTGCAAGAACCAAGCCAGTCATAGAGTTGAGCTCATGTGCTTAAACAGTTTAGTTAGAGTTTTCTCTCTCCTTTATCATGTTTGCCTTAATTGTGGGATTGGTTCCCATGAGTGGATATTTAAATTTGTCTCAATTGGTAATTAATACCCTTCATGCCATACCAGCTATCAACCAAGCGCCATAACTCTACCTTAGTGGACATACACATGTTTAAACCCAGGGGTGATTGGTTATTTAATTAAATGTCACATCAACTACTCCACTTGCAATTTTTTTATTCAAGGATTTTTAATCCCTGTGTGTCTTGATGGTCCCCAACACATCCTTCTTGGTAGTCACCTAAGTTACTATCTCCTGACTCTATTTGTCTCGAGCGTGTATTTTGTGCCTTGTGGTTTTCTCATGAAAGAAACATCCTACCCGGTATTATTGTAATAACTAACGACATGTTTCTTTTTAAATGATAAAATATGTGATCCTTGAAATCCTAGGATCTAGAGTTTTCTTAAGCTTAATGTATTATATATCTTATACTAAGGGTCGTGCAGTCTTACAGGTTATCATCATAAAAATGGCAGCACTAGGATCACCTCCGGGAAGTCCAGAACTTTTGAGCACATCGGCGGTTCCAGCCAGGAAGTCAAAGGAAGAAAAGGTTTTGAAGAAGCCAACAACCCAACATCAATAAAAATAGCTACCTATGGAATCATCCAAGAAAATGGCTTACCACACTCAATGTAGACTCCAGAATTGATTCTTCTCATGGCCAAATGTTACAATGCGACCACTTGAGCTGTTGCCACATCCTCCAATATGCCCATTACCTCCTTAGATCATGATGCCATCACCACATTTTGGAAAATTCTATTTTCTAGGGTCTGGTTGTCCTCACATGGATATCCTCATTGGCTCAATTTATAGAAGTTGCAGATGCGGCCCGACGCCTCCTTAATATAGAATTCCTAAAAATCCTGCACTGGGATTACAAGAAAATAAAGTTGGATATCCCTCACTCCGATTTCAAGGAGCCGATCCATCCAGGAATAATATTTTTGTGCATGATTTTTGTGGAACCTCGTGCCCGAGAATTGTCTCCATGGATGTACTACTTTTTGTACTGTATGACCACCAATAAGAAACTCTTTGACTATACCACTATTATATCAAATGATATGGATTCCCATATAAGAAAGGTGGGAGAGGACCATAAATTTTTCATGAGCTCTTTTTTTCTGTGGTCCTTAGCTCGATAGCACACAGGAAGCCACGGGTTTCAGACTGTTGGCCACCTTGAGACCAAATGAGGCAGTCTATCCCATGGGTTAATTTCCCCAGATCTAATGGGATGAGGGCTTTCAAAATTTCTGTAGAGTAAATGATGCCTTCATGTTTCATGGGATAAAGGTGCATACCAAGGATATAGAGTTCATACTGTGTCTGGAAGCCATGGCCATGATAAATCTGTGGGGATGCTATCTCATCCAATTTTCACAACATACATATATTCGACTTATAGGGTTTTCTAGAAACGTATTTTTTCTTCCTAAGCACTGCAGAGATAGAGTAGTACTATTAGAATTTTGTAGGTAGATACTAGAGGTGCATGCCTTAATGGACACAAAGAAGATTACCTATGTATCTTTCTTGTTTGTATGTCAAAATTTCACTTGCTCCCTCACAATAGCCCAAGAAGTGGAGAATGAGCTAAGCAGTTTGAATCTCGCCAAATTTTCACTTTGTCGCAAGAAATATGATCCACACAGCCAGCTAGAGAAGACAATGCCTTGGGGATCTCAAACCCACGAGCCACATCTAGAATATTTTTTGAAGGATTTCCAGGAAGATTTTGAGGCTCAGAGTCGACACTATGTGGGAATTTCAAAGGGTAGGATGGAACGTCTAGGCCTCCAGACATTTCTGTAGAAATTTTCTGATAGTGAGTCTCTTGAAGACCCTAAGTATAAAGAGATAAATGTTGATAAGATGGACCTCCCTCTATTGGACTGGAGCACCCTAGAGTTTTTTTCTATTGAGGCCATCTTGAGAACTATTATTTAGCAAATCCACACTCATTTGTTTAAAGCATGTCCAAAGAGTGTCCATTTGGACACACCATTTTTAGGGGCAACCATTATTGGACCTCGAGTGGGGAACCATCCGAAGCCTAAGGAAAATACAAGGTCAACGAACCCTCCCATTTTCCATAAAAAAATCCTAGAGCCTCTCAAGAGGCAATTAGATGAGAAATTGGAGAGGTCCCAGAAGCTTGTAGAAGTAGCTAGCTCTAGAGTAAATTTTGGCCTTGGAGCTACCCTGGTAGGTTCTTGACCCCCACCAAGTAAAGCTCCCTCCTTGGTTACCCCATTTAGTATGAAATGTGACAAGGAGGTTGGGGAAGAAGTGGAAACAACTTCCGTCGGGGCACCACTCCAAGGGAGGAAGAAACAAAAAGTAGGTAGATCCCCTCCTTGTAAGGACTCAAGCCCAAAAATTGAAAAAGTGGCTGAAGTCCAAGATATTTACTCCACTTCCTCCTCCCAAAAGGATGACACCCCATAAGATCTCCCAAAGATCTCCCAAACTAATATTGACGACTTCTTCCAAGTTGATGAATTGGGCATTCTACATGCAATGGAAGAGAAGGTGACCAAGGAGGCAATCCAAAAATAGGATACATATACCCTCTAGGAGGAAAATGAAGTTGAAGAGGTGCAGAAACATGCTCAAGAGAAAGAATAAGAGCACCAACAAAGGAAGCTGAGAGAAAAATAGAGGAAGAAAAGGAACATTAAAATAAAAGGGTTGAAGAGAAACCATTGGTCACTGGGGAAACTGGACCTTCAGGAACAATCGTACCCCTAGACACCACGCTCCAACCTCCAATAGGTGACCAAGGTCCTTTACCTCCGTCTAATATCTATAAGGAAGGGCCACACTGTGACTTCAATAGGAAGCCCAAGATGAACAGGTGTAGGAGCCGCCACCATCTTCCCTGCCAGCGGAAAATATTCTGGGAGATGATACCCAGGTATGGAAGAAGATACATGTGATAATCTCGGTGATAACACCAATGATACAATAATGGAGGAATCAGATCAAAGGCCCAAAGATACCTCAGATTCCAAAATGATAATGAGTGAAACACAAGGCCCTCCATAGTGGCTGGTAGAGTCCCGAAGGAGGAAAATGTTTGCAGAGATATCAGTCCCTCTGTTGCTTTCCAAGATGTTGGCCGAAGGCCAGGTGACAAAGAATCCCAAGAAGGCTCAAAGTCTCCATATCACACAAAGGGACCTAGATGGAAACATGGTGGAAACATTGGCAGCCCCACCGACGCACATGGATGAATCTTAGGTAGCAGCTGAAGATTACATCATAGTAGAGATTTCCTTGGGCAGAAGAGATTGAAGAGGAGAATTGGATCTCCTAGATGAAGAAAACTAGGCTATTCAAGACTGGTACAAAAAGGAACATCAAAAGATGAAGGAGCTCCAAACATCAAATTCAAATCTTTGGAGACTCATAATAGAGTTAGCACTTCCACTGATGAAGGGTGCTCCCCTTAATACCACAAACACATAACATAAACAGAGAAACAACAACAATATGCAAGAACAGAAAATTGGCTTCTTATTATCTCCACAAATGTGGAATTACAAACTTTCAGA
>MU224846.1:1250563-1275547 GCA_018584345.1 Thuja plicata | reverse complement strand
TAACCTTTGAAACCCGAACAGAAATTTTGAAGAAAACTATTTTCCGCCATTTCAGGTGGCCCAACTTCCGAAGACCATAAGTCATCACCAGTCGACCCGATCGGCTATTATAACCCCATTTTGGAAATGCCACCAAGCGCTCTACAGGCTTGAGTTACGCAAGCGCCCGTCACCCAAATTTTCGACCTCATCCGGGGCCTCTAAAGCCTTCAAAACTGAGTTCAAAGTTTCTGTACCCTGCTGCCAATACCAAAAATTTCCAATATCTTCCAATATACACTTGATCTGGCAATGAAACTTTACTGGCAGACTTATATGACCAAAATGAACCTCCAAGAAAGAAATCAGATCATTTTGAGCACATACAAAAATTGTCAAAAATAGTAACTTTCCATAAATAGCAGCTCTGCACAAAATAGCCTTTATTGAATATAAAAACAGAAATATTTTTTGGGTGATGCAAGATTTCTCTTACACCCAGGATGCTCCTGCATCATCCACTCTCTTCTATGATGCCTGAGTCCTCCACCTCCAGAACACCACTTTCACAGGGTGACAAATGTGTTGAGGGTGATGAAAAATAAAGCGTTGGCGGTAGATTAATGGGTAGGCAAAAAACTTAGGGGACTGAGAAGCTTCTTGTCTGAGTCTATCCTCGACTTCTTCAGGAATAATGACACTATGGATTGACTAAAGATCAACCTTCTGGTCTAGCAGACATAGTCCAAAAAATATGAGGACTAGAAGGACGATTTGGAGGAAGTTTTGAACCTCGGTGAAGAGAACCTAGCAGAAAAAAACATTTTGGGTAACAAATCATATGAGTTCTCAAAGAGCATGTACTCCAGACTTTCATTCCAAATAAAGATGAGAAAGTAACTGGTAGAGGTCTTGGAAAATCATCTTTTTGTGGTCTGAAATCCATTGGACCAGTATACAACATCCATTAAGGAAATTACTTTGGCTGATCCATTGAGCCCCGATATTTACACTCCCATAGACTCTTTATTGATTAAATTTGATGAGGTGGATGATGCACAATTCCAACCCTCTAGAGATTTTGATAGTTCAATAATGGGACAACTTTTCTAGCTAGTGCTCAAAGCCCATGATGCTGCCATGATGGTCTCAAAAATGAAGGCAAAGGTTGAGGATGCAAATCATCACCTTGAGGATACTATCAGTCATTGAGTCTATCTAAAAGAGGTAGATGGGGATGGAGTGATCAAAATATTAGAGGCCTTCAAGAAGTTTAAAGAGAAATGAGTCCTCCGAGTTTCAAGATTCCTTCCCGTGAATCCGTATTCTTGTATTCATTATTCTTTGAGCATAAGATCCCAAATTCTAGAGTTTTAGAATTTATTCTTTGTATTCTTTATGGTGGTCTACATCGATGATTTCCTTTGAGCTGACTAGAAACCATCTCAAATAGTTGTTAGTTCCTTGTCAAAAATTGGGTAGGTATAGTACGACATCAAAAGTGACAGAAGAAGGGTAAAAAAATGCATGCGCCTCCTCAACACACGAGGAAAGTTTAAAGAGCAATGAGTCCTCTAGGTTCTGGGATTCCTCCCTGTGAATCCATGTTAATCTATTCATTAATATTTGACCATAAGCTCCTAGATTATAGAATTTTGGAATTTATTCTTTGTATTCTTTATGGTGGTCTGCGTTGATGATTTTCCTAGAGTCGACCGACCGCCATCTCAAATCATTTTTAGTGCCTTGTTATAAATTGGGCATGTATAGTATGACATCAGAAGTGATAGAATAAGGGTAAAATACTACATAACCCTCCTTAGTGCCCAAGGCATTGATTCAAAATTTAATGTTTGACGTACGGGGAAGGTACTTAGAGACACAGAGTCACCTCTACATTTATGGAGTGCCTAGTTCAAATCTCTTCTCTTTTCTCTCTTCTATCTTTTCAATGATTGTATATAAAAGGGATGATTCTGACAGCGCAAGTACTACCGAATGTGAATATTGTATTTAATATAAATATGTAGGTTGTATAGGTTGAGGATCTTGATGTAGATAGTAGAGGCTTGTCTATAAATAAGAAGTTTTGACACCATTTTAAGGGTTAGTGAAATTGATGATTTTGTTGTCCATAGTGATTGTGGCTTTCATGTTTTTAGTTCAGTTGTTTAATCAATATCAATAGATTAACACTTTCTTGGAGCCATGGATGTACTAACTAGTGATGGTGGACTCTTCAGTTAATGAAGGAATGAAATATTTCTCTTTTTTCTATGCTTTGCATTGTCTCTGGTTTCAGACTTAACAATTATATTTCAGGTTGTATGCTTCCTTATGTCCCTTGTTCCAGTTATTTTGTAGATAAATGAAATGCTTTACCTAGCTACTGATGTATGTTTGGTTGATAATCGCACGAGCATTTAGTATTCTAGTTGGTTCTTTATCTGGAACATTATTGATGTTTGAAATTTATAATATGATTATAGATAGATTTTCTTTCTGACTCTGGCCTATCTTTTTATAATTTCTTTCTCAGAACTAACTATTACTTGCAAGAAACCTCACCCATCCTCAATCCCAAGAATTCGATGAGTTAAACCAACAGGCTCCTTACCATAAAACAATAACCTACCCAGCTAAACATCTCTTGCACCATCATGACTCAACTACCAGGTGCTTGGAGGCTAGGAGAAATTGCTCTTTGATAAAACTCTTCAGGCAAAGTTGGTCGGCACTCTGGTACCCAGTGACAACTCTCACCCTATTGGCGAGGCCGTCACAAAGTCCTATCAACATTATCTACTGTGATAACTCTAGTGCTATAAATATCTTAAAGAATCTATGCTACACTCAAGGACAAATCATATTTATATTAAGTTTCATGTATTGAGGGATAAAGTTAGTGAAAAGGAAGTAAAAGTAGAATTTGTATCTTGTAAGGAACAAATTACTGATATCTTTACAAAGTCTTTTCTGAAGGATACATTTGTGTATCTCAGGGAAAAGATTGGGGTAATATCCCCTATTGATTAGATTTATGATGATGAGGATGACATCAGTCCAGTAAGCCTATTAGAATAGCATTCACTGGATTGATGAAGTTTGGGGAATACTTCTTAGGGGGAGTAGTCTTATGGTTATTTTGGTTTGGTACTGAGAATTTTATATTTTTCCTTTTGAGGTGAGTTCATTTATTTTTTATGTCTTTGTTGATTTTCCATTGATGTCAAAGGGGGAGAGATTGTGTGAAAAATAGAAGTTATTATGCTTTAGAGAGATTGTGTTGATTTGCTAGATATTTAGAGTGATCGAGTGGATATATTAATGACTTTGTGAATTGGTGAATTTTTCACTTTGCATGTTTCGATCAATTCCAAAAATTAATGAGATTGTTGGATGAGTGTTGATCATGTTAGATTTTTTCTTTTGGGTGTGCTAACATTAATGTTTTGTCATTTATGTCAACATATTGGTTATTGTTTTAGACAATGTGTTCAGTGTGTTTGGTGAAGAAGATTTAATTTGTTCAGGTGCTATATTGAAGACCTTGAGATGTAATCATAAGGTGTTGTTTGATGGTGTCTATAGTTTTTCTAAAGAGGTTTGCATATGTTGAGATGACAGTTTGAGTGTGGTTTGATCAAGTTTTTGGTTGTTGCAGTGTTCATGTGTATAAATCTTGAGTATTTAGATCGGTACAACTTTGATTTTATATTTTAGAGGTTACGAAGCTAGTGTTTGCATGGTTCCTTGTCATTGTGTTCACAACTAGTGTTGTTCATGATTAAGAGTATGACAAGCTATCTTTTTCTATTATAAAGTTTGGTATTAGATGTTTTTGTTGATCGGAGATGGAGACGAGATGATGCAAGTGTTCTAAATTTTATTCATGCTTCTTGTTGGTGTTCTTGGATCATGTAATGATTGTTCTACTAGATTGCATCATTGGATGTGATTGAATTTTCTATTTTGGGTAGAGTGTTGGTGTTTCTTCATATAGGTCTTATCCAACTCGATGGAGTAATGTGTTGTGATTCATGATGGTTTTTTGGTGATGCACTAACGTGTTAGTGGTAGATGATTTGGGTCCTATCTAAGTCTTATCCGCCTTTATTTGGATTTCTTGGAGGATCAAGCTTAAAGATTATGTATTTTATTGTAATAGGTCTAGTTGACCTAGCATTTGATTATTCTTTGTAATCAGTATAAATGATAAATAATTTTGTAATCATTAAATGTGAAGGTAGAAAGAGAGAGAGAGATGTGTTAAGAATAATTATTGTTTCTTTAAGATAGAGTTTGTAGTTCATTGGAACTATATTGACATTGCAGATGTTGTTTGTTTGTTCAGTTGTAATGGACTGTATGTACACTCTATTGTAATTGAAGATAGATTTGTGAACTCGACTGAGGGCCAGATCAAATTTTTTGTTTTGGGTAGAGTGTTGGTGTTTCTTCATTTGGGTGTTAGACAACTTGATGGAGTAACATGTTGTGATTCATGATGTTGTTTTGGTGATGCACTAATGTGTTAGTGGTTGATGATTTGGGTCCTATCTAAGTCTTAGTCATCTTTATTTGGATTTCTTGGAGAATCAAGCTTAACAATTATATCTTTTATTGTAATAGGTCTAGCCAACCTAGTAGTTGATTATTCTTTGTAATCGGTATAAATGATAAATCATTTTGTAAGAATTAAATGTGAAGGGAGAAAGAGAGAGAGAGAGAGATGTGTTACAAAGAATTATTGTTGATTAATGGTAGAATTTTTAGTTCATTGGAACTATATTGACATTGCAGATGTTGTTTGTTAGTTCAGTTGTAATGGACTGTATGTCCACTCTATTGTAATTGAAGATAGACTTGTGAACTTGACTAAGGGCCAAAACAGAGATTGTATTGTGAGAAGTGAGCTCTGGGAATTGTGCCTCCTAATTAGGCTATAAGCCTATGGTTTCTTGTGCATCCTCTATTCTTTATTTTTATCTTAATAATGGGTAGTGATTTTAGCATAGTACACTCATCTTGTGGGTTTGATTCCCAGCGGGGTTTTCCCTTAACTAGGTTTCCTCAAGAACAAATCTTGGTGTTTTGTGTTATGCGGTGCGTATCTTGCATTTACTGTTTATCTTTCAGATCTAGTTAGACAAAGTGGAATTAAAGTTATAAGGTATGTACAAATGATTCACCCCCCCCCCCCACCCAATTTGTGCATGCCCCATTTTGGGCCTAANAATGATTCCCCCCCCCCCCCCACCCAATTTGTGCATGCCCCATTTTGGGCCTAACAAAGTTCATGGAAACTTTATTCATTTGTCAGCACAAGAACTATACCCTCTCATTACACCATGACCTTTTTACCAGTGAGATTTTGACTTAATAGGAATTATCTATCCTTCATCTTCTAATGGTCATAAATATATCATCACAACCACAAAGTATTTCACAAAATGGATAAAGGTTGTACCTCTTTCAACTGCTACTCAGAAACAAATATCTACGTTCGTCTTGAATTATGTCATTTTTAGATATAGAACAAAGATGTAGAAGAGCTATGTGAAAATTTTCATATCATTCAATATTTCTCATCTATATATTATCCACAAGGAAATGGTCAAGTAGAGGCTTAAAAAAAAACATCTTAAAAGTCCTAAAGCTAACAGTTAATGATTTTGGAAGGGATTGACATATTCAACTAAACCCTGCACTATGGGCATACCAAACCAGTGTGAGAACACAAACAAGAGATACACCTTTCACTTTAGTCTATGGATTAGAAGAATTTTTACCTTTAGAAGTGGAGATACATTCCCTAAAATTTTCACTACATGGAATTTTATCAAATGAGGATTATAGAGTATCTAGACTACAAGAGCTAGAGTTACTTTATGAGAGGAGACAACAAGCTTATGCCCATTTTAAATTCTATCAAAAGATAATGTCTAGAAGCTATAATAAAATGGTAAAACCTAGGGAATTCCAAGTGGATGACCTAGTATTGAGGGAAAATTCAAAAAATCAGCAAGATAGAGAAAATAAAGGATAATTTAAAGCTAATTGGTTAGGTCCTTTGTCATAGTGTTAGCATATGGATCAGGCACTTAACAATTATCTACATATGACAGAGACCTACTTCAAGAACCTATCAACAACATCCACCTTAAGAGGTTCCACACATGGTAGCTTGAATTTAGTTTGTACAATAGAAAGGGATCCTGAAGAAAATCCAAAAACATCAGAAAGAGATCCTGAAGAAATAAAAAATAGTGTAAAAAGTCCTAAAAAATGGTATTCTTGGTGAAAACTTGGAAAATAGGGACCTTGATACTACCTTAAAATGGAAAAAAGTAATGAAAAAAATTATTATCCTGGTGAAAATCTGGCAAAAATAGGCACCTAGATAATGGAAGGAAAGGAAAAAGAAAATACAAAAAAAAAGGAAAAAGAAGAAAAAATAAAATAAATAAAAATTTGCAATAAATTCAAGTGGTGAAAACCTGATAAATAGACACTACTTGTCTTAAGTTAAGCTCCATTATCTATCAAGTGCATTGCATTACATTGATATGCATTTTGATATCTTGTAAATAGTCATAATAAACTTCCATTTGCATATCTCTATTGTTCAATGAAGCTTTCATCATGATTTGGAAATAGTTGGTGTCCATCATCGTTTAGTCAAGTCAAATTTGGGGGCAAAATTAAAAAGTATAGAATTAGGCAATCATCAATCTACATGAATAAGACACACACACATTATATCAATGCATCAAAAATAAGATCACGACTCTGACATTTGAACATTAGAAGCATCTAAACATCAAAACTAACATCAATTTGAAAAAAAAAATCAAAATCGAAATAAAAAACAACAAATGGGTGAATTCTTTTAGAAGTAGGGATTAGATTGCAAAAGCAAGTATGTTCAAATGTTTGTTTTCTTTATTTTTGTGATCATGAATTTTTAGCAACTCTATGATGTTTTGGACTAGAGAAGAAATGATGAAGTGTGGAAATGTAAGGTGTGAAAATGGAGATCTTTAGATAGGGTTTTGAACAATGGAGATTTTCACATAAAAGATACCCCATGCCTCTATTAACCACTTACATTTAATTGTAATGATAAGGAATGTAAATTTGGAAATGTTTGCAAAGAATAATGGAATAAAATACATACCTCATAATATAGCAGATCTGGAAATACCTATTTTCCAGTGTCTGTATTGAGTTTCTAGAAATTATGCAACCAGATCTGGGAAATAAACACAAAGATGGAGAAAACCCAGAAATATTTTCCTTTTCTGAGCCAGGTTGACCTTGACCCAAATGTGGGGGCACAATTGCACCCCTTTATGTTGACCTCGACTTGCACTGCTCTGATAGAAATTCTGTTCACAGATCCTGAAAGTTTGCCGAAAAGGGTATCTAAATATGCTCTGCAACTCCAAAACACCGACTATAGATATCTGAAAATGGTGTTTTGGGGTGGCTATATAGGGTTTTTTCTTAGTCAAACCCCCATTTTGGTGGTTTCCACCTCCACAAATAGCTAGATGTAATAGAATATGTGTGTGTGTTTCTCTTAGGAAGAGCTTTGAATGTGCAATGCCAAGATCTAATCCTCTAGATTGAAACTCTAGCATGAATTGAAATGAGAGAGAAATGCATAGATCTGAATATGATAAAGAAATCATACCAAGCCCCCAAGGCTAAATTACTCCTACCAAACTCACAATCCATAGTTGCTACCCCATGACTATATCTTTTGAATGCTTGAATGTTGAAAATGGTAGATCAAAGAAGAAGGAAGGATGGAAGAACTCTTCCTTGCTCCAATGAACCTCCACAATAGCTTGTCCAAAAAATTCTTGCATGTATTAAGGAATCATCATATCTTGTCCTCCTATATCATCCTCTTGCATTCTTGTATCATCATTATGTCATTATTATGTCATAATATCATGATCTCATCCTCCTAATGAAGGAAAAAGAGAGTGTTTATATAGAGATTTCAAGGTAAGCCTCCTAGGGTAATGCAAGGGCCCATAATTCAAATTTCACCTTAAATCATGGTCCAATCACAATGAAAAACTAAGGAGGAAATGCATTTAATTAAATTTGAATGAAAACCCTTCCGCATTCAAATATGGGGGCCAATTTTAGATTTAGGACCCTGTTATGATCCAAATTTAAAAGTGGGAACCAAAACCTGACAGAGGTCAAGGTTGACCTTGACTCTGACCTAGGTCAAGGTCAAACTCAACACTTACCTAGGTTAGGTTTGACCTCGAACCTGACTTGAGGTTTCATGTTGGTCAACATAGAATGCCAGTGAAGTTCCTAGGTCGATCAGGGACCTAGGATGATGGGAAAACAAAACATAATGCTAGAAATGGGCACAGGGGCCTAGAAGAGATGTGATGAAGGATAGGAGGACCAATACATAGGTCCTAACTATAAAATAGAGCCATGGAGAAGGAAATCAAGGAGAATCCTTAGGATCCTAACCCTAATTCCAAGTGTAGATGCATCCTAAATGCAAATCTATCATGTAAATGCACTAAAAGAGGGTGCTAAACCTACCAAAATAGAAGTGCTTCCATTTTAAGATGATACATTTAGCCCCCACTTTATCTTAAATATGACATTACGTGACTACGCAAGCTAAAGTAAGAAAACAACATAATAACTAAAAATGATATAGCCAAGTCCTCAATGTAGAGATCCTGCAAGAAATCATTAGTACCCGCAACTTACAGTACACAAGGTTAATTAAAATCCATAAATAGCCTAAGACTTACTAAGATAATATTTAAAAGTGCATAGAGCCCCTTATGCACCCCATGTTTTGGCTTTCTACTTTTGAAGGGTGAAACAGGGTGATAAGGATATCCCTATACACTATATATGCACCTTGTTTAAAAATATTTCCCTAAACTAGTTAGAAGGATCCTAAACCTTCCTAAACTAATTCAAGGAGTTAGGTATATGAATAACGATTCCAATGCCATAGATGACACTAAAAATGGAGCTACAAAACTCAAGTTATGATGAAAAGAGTGAATGCCTATCTAAAAGCATATGAAGGGAAATTTGAATTTAACCTAGGTAAACCCTAAAAAAACCCTAAAATATCCTATCAAAAACCCTAATTTCCATCTATAGATAAGGGAAGAGAGCACATACCTCCTCATTCTTACCATTTTCAAAAATTTGGAGAGAAAGAAGGACGCCGATCAAAGAAGAACTTTGAGAGACACGAATGGACATCTGAGACAGTGCATGGCCATAGGACAACTGCTTCTCGAGGTAAGTTCACTATTTTTGAAATCTGTAACCTCAATTTCTTATTTTGATATGAAAGGTCGACCCTGACCCACAAAGGTCAACCTTGACCAAGTTATGTTGACCTTGACCCTTTAAGGTCAACATGAACTGGGAAGGTCAAGGCCCTCCTCTCGAGTGAGGTCAACCTTGAACCAAAAAGGTTGACCTTGATCTAGGAAGGTCGACCTCAATCCAGGAAGGTTGACCTTGACCTAGTCAAGTTGGATGTCTAATTTAGTGATTGTAGAGTTATGACATGATGTTGTTTTGTGCTTACAGGACCTGGTTTGTCTCTGAGAGCACCCCTTTGGAGGGCCACTACTGTTGATCAGAGAGAAGTTGTCCAAGCTAGATGAGGATGAGACAAAAATACTAAGAGATGTGGGACTATACTAGGTAGCAGTCCTGCCACAGATGAGATTCCACCGAACCATGATATCGACTCTTATAGAGAGGTGGAATGAGGACACATGTTCCTTTCTTCTTCCCTCAGGAGAGATCACAGTGACATTGGAGGATGTATATAGGATCCTATGACTTCCAGTTTTGGGTGAGCCCATTAGACCAAGAATACATTGGTGTTCCAAGGATATTCACATAGATACAAATTATTGCATAGGATAGGTTCCACAGATGCAAACCCGAGCAGACCATATCACCCTATCAACCATACTGGCAGGTCTGACACCCTTGGTACATAGGGTTATGTTTTGTATACTTTCTTTGGTTTTAGTACCCAAAACAAAGGGTACAATATTTTCAACACCTTTTACCCATCTTGTACGCATGATGGAGAGTGATAGGACTATCTTCAGGTGGGACCACAGCATGCTATCCCATCTATATCATGAGTTATGTCAGTTGGTGAGATATCAGTGAGAGAGTCTCATGGTATGCACACTATTATAGATTTGGTTATTTGAGCATTTTACATGTACATGACCACAGGGTTATCTGGTGATGATAGATGTGGACACACCTAGAGCCTTTTCTTATCCAATGGGAGTTTTTTGGCAGTACAAAGATATCCTTTAATGGAGGGTATGTCTAGACCGCATACCAGGCATAGATGTGATATGGAAACCATACTATCACATGATAGAGTGGCCAGATACATGACATCAGATGAGACACTCACAGCAGCATAAGCTACTAGAGGGTCATTCTAGTCACATAGTAATGTCATATTACTATGACAGAGTGATGAGACAATTTGGTCTTGTACAGGGGGTCCCCAAAGAAGTACCTCGGTACACACATACGATGAGATACTATCAGAGACCTAACACTATACACCAGCCATCATAGCAGACATTATAGATAGTGATACAAATGAGAGAGAGGATATAGAGGTAGCCCTTCGTGTGGGCTAGGTAGGAATCAATAGGGATTACATTAGATAATGGATTCTAGAAGGGACCCACCCCATCTTCCCTGATGACTATCCCACAGGTGATCCAGGCCTTTCAGAGAGGACACACCGAGATAGAAATGTACCAAAGGAGGAGGAGGATCATAGAGATGAGGAGGATCTCACCTCTAAGGGAGATCCCATGGAGGAGGAGAGAGTAGACAGGATGCCCCTGATAGGTAGTACAGATGCAGATGAGTATGTTGTTTAGGCAACACCATTGAGATCACGATGACCTCCACACACCCATACATAGACACCACCTCTGAGACCTAGACATAGCGAGCATGGAGAGAGTAGTCACTCCATGCCTCCACCATCTAGACCCTTCAGTGATACCCACGAGGGAGATCTAGGTATAAAACATGTATTTTATTGAAATCTTGAACTTAATTTTTGAAGGAAAAGTACTAACAAATAAGTATATTTTAATTCTGCAGCTAGCGTAGCAGAGTGGAGGAGCTTTGTATCCAAGGTCCTAAAGGATACATGCCTGTCCTACCAAATACCAGCCAACAAGCGAGAGTTCCCTATTGGTCACAAAGATCCTGGTAGGCATGCTGACATCTTTGCTTGTGTCCAGGGAGATCTGAGGTTATTTAGAGAGAGAGACAAAGGAGAGGCTGATGGATGACCTAAGGAGATCACAGGAGTGGGTATATGATCTCATCATGTCAAGGAGCCACTCGCGGACTAATATATAAAGATCTACATCTTCACATCATAGATCAGAGAGATATGGGAGCCATCAACCATCAGAGCGTAGAGATAGAGAGAGTGATAGATAGGGCATTGTGCCAAATATGTATTGAACTCAACAAAAAGGAAAAAATTATATATGGATGAAAATCTCTCTTTGCTATTTATTTCTGTGTTTGATTACTATATTTTCACTAATAACATAAAACTTAACAAAAAGAAAGAACGTGTAGAATAAAACTTAACAGAAAGAAAGAATGTGTATAAATGTATTGAGACATAATCTGCTAAAATCACATAAGTTATAAAACAAGCATAACAATTTTATTAGGAATACATAAATACACAAGGAAAGAATGATGTACGAAGGATAATAACATTTTAGATGCATAATAATTATAAGTTCCTTAAGAGGCACACCATCCATGTCAGCAATTTTGTAAGCACCTGAACCAAAGTCTTCAATTACAACAAAAGGTCTAAGCCAATTAGGGCTAAACTTTCCTTTTTCACCAGGTAAAGCATTCAAATTTCTTTGATTCTCATATAGCACTAAATCACCCATTGAAAATGATTATTCAATTACCTTATTATTATATTGCTTCTAAAGTGATTTATGATAAGCTTTTATATGTTCCAAAGTATTTATTCGTTGTTCATCCAACATTTCTAATTATTGTAATAGTTGTTCTCAAAATGTATCCTTGTCAATTATCCCATGAAATGAAACACATAAAGAAGGCATTTCTAATTCCAAAGGCATAATAGCATCCATACCATAGACAAGATTATAAGGAGAATTACCCATGGCAGTACGAACACTATTCCTATAAGCCCATAAAGCATAGGTAAGTTGGGTATGCCAATCTTATACATGCTTATTAACTATTCTCTTCAGAATTTGTTCAATGATCTTATTTGATGCTTCAGCTTGACCATTAGATTGAGGATAATAGGGATTTGAAAATCTATGTTGAACTCAATATTTCTCCAAGAATTTTGTGACTTCTTTATTCTTGAAAGAGGTACCATTATCTGAAATTATCCTTGAAGGAATACCAAATCGTGTTATAATATTTTTAAGAATGAAATCAAAAATAACATCTGTAGTAGTTAAACGGAGAGGGACTTCCTCCACCCACTTCATAAAGTAATCTATAGGTGTCAGGATGTACGTATGTCCTTGAGAAGAAGGCGGTGATATTTTTCCAATAAGATCAAAACCCCAAATACTAAAAGGCCATGGAGCCACTTGATTACGAAGCTCACAAGAAGGAGCATGAATCAAATTACCATGTTGTTAACATTGAGGAAAATTCTTAACAAACATGAAAGAATATTGTTCCGTTGTTTTCCAAAAATATCCCATTTGAAGAAGTTTATCGAGTAAAGATTTTCCACCAAAATGTCCCCCACAAGAACTAGAATGAGCATCTGCCAAAGCCATTGGAATTTTTGTTCTACCAAGACATCTTAACATTAAACCATCATAAGAGAGTTTGTAAAGTGTATCTCCTAAAATGATATAATGTGCTACAAGATTCCTAATACGATTACACATGTTCCTTGTTGCCGATTCAGGAAAAGTACCATCTTTCAAAAAATGAAAGATATGAGAATACCATTCATCCAAATGCAAATTGAAACAATTAGAGGTAACCTTATTGGAAATTGCAGGGTTTTTAAGAGTATGTATAGTAAATTGAAAGTCTTCAACATTATTCTCAAGACAAACCAAAGAAGTTGTGCTTGCCATGGTGTCCGCATGTCGATTATCTTTCTTAGGTAAAGTTTGAATAGTATAAGAAAAGAATTGTGAAATAATATCAAGAGCCAAGTCTCTATATTGTCATTTTATCATTCTTAGTCTGATAACCTTCTTTAATCTATTCCACAATCAATTGCAAATCTCCATAAATTTCCAAGTTTTTAATATTAAGGGATGAAGCTGCTCGTAAGCCAACTATAAGAGCTTCATACTCCGCAATATTGTTAGTACAAGGAAAAGTCAATTTATATGACATAGGCATCCATTTTATCGTACGAGGGATCAAGATAATGCCAACACCATAACCTATTTTGTATCTAGATCCATCAAAATGTAATTCCCAAACATCATCCTATTTAATAGCTAGAATTCTTTCATTAGGGAATTCTATTGAAGTAAAGCATGTATCGGAATGAGGACAAGGAGCTTCAGCCAAATAATTTGTTAAATCTTGTCCTTTAATTGACTTTTGAGAAAGTAAATTAAGATCAAATTCCATAAGTAACATCACCCATTTTGCAAGACGACCAAAGAGATATGTCTTTGACAAGAGATGTTTCAAAGGATCAAATTTAAGAATCACATTGACTTCAACATTTAATAGATAATGCCAGAGTTTCTAACAAGCATAAACTAAAGCTAAGAATTGTTTTTCCAACTATGTATATCTTGTTTCATAATCAAGTAAAGTCTGACTAATTTAGTACACAGGTATTTCCTTACCTTCACTATTATGCTAAGCCAACAACACATTCACCGCATTTGGAGTGGCTGAAGTATATGTAGATAAAAGGGTTTATCAAATTGAGCAGGTTGCAAAATAGGAGGATTGGCGAGATACTCCTTAAATTTCTCAAAGGATTGTTTACATTCCTCATTCCAAGAGAAAGTGGTATCCTTTATAAGAAAGGAAGTAAAAGGAACAGTTCTATCAGTTAAGTTGGAAACAAAGCGACGAATAGATTGAATTTTTCCTTGTAAACTTCGTAACTAAGAAATGTTCTTAGGAGGAGGCATATTAACAATAGCATCAATATTTTTAGTATACACCTCTATGCCTCTCTTAGAGATTATAAACCACAATAATTTATTGGAATCAACTCCAAAGGTGCATTTCTTAGGATTGAATCTCATATTGTAACTTCTAATCCTTTTAAATATTTGTCGTAAAATACTAACATGATCTCATTTTTATATATATTTTGCCAAGATATCATCCACATAATCCTCAAGAATCTTATGAATGTAATCATTAAAAATCAAATTCATGGCTCGCTGATAAGTTTCTCCCACATTTGTTAATCTAAAAGGCATCATGACCCAGAAAAATGTTCCCCAAGGTGTTATAAATGCATTTTTAAGTTGATCTTCAGGAGAAATAAAGATTTGATTATATCCCAAAAAGCCATCCATAAAAGATAATAGAGCATGATCCGCTGTTGAATCCATAATCATATGAATATTAGGTAACGGGAAATCATCTTTTAAGGATGTCTTATTTAAATCTCGAGAGTCAGTACACATTCTTATCTTATTTTCTCCTTTTGAAACAGCCACTATGTTTGAAATTCAATCTGAGTAATCAATAGAGCGGACGAATCGAACACCCAATAATTTTTCAATTTCAGCTTTAACTAATAAGGCAATTCCTAGATTCATCTTTTGGATTTTCTGCTTCACAGGTTTAGCATGTGGTTTGAGAACAATATTGTGAGTAGAAATCTTAGGATCTATACCCGGCATATCCAAATATGTCCAAGCAAAAATATCCTTATACTCAAGTAAAAGGGAAACCAACTGATCACGTTCATCTTGATTCAAACATTTCCCAATTTTTATCATTTTCTCAGAGTCATTATCGTCCACTTGAACCTCAATAGGCTCAGTTATTAGAAAATTTATTTGTATCATAGAATCCATTGGTAAAGGAGAAATATCTTGTTTATCATGTTCTCCAAAATAAGCTTCTGTGTTTAGACAATAGGGCTCCCTTCTTTTGTGATGAAACATAGGTAGATCCCCATAAGCTCCTAAAAAATCCCCCAAGGCTTCATCTTCGGGAAAAACATCCAAAATAGGTTTTTGATCCATGTTGAGGAGGAGTGGGTTAACCAACTTCAAATGTCCACCACAGATATGATTAACATTGAGAGGAAAAGCCAATGGTTGTTTGTAAGGATTGAACCCCAATCCATATGTATAATCATAAATTTTGTACAAAGGTACTTGTATACCTTGTTCTTATTTACCACATCATTTCCCATTAAATACTCATTTCTTGAGCATATGATAACTAGAACCATATCTATCAACCATATTAGATTGAGTAAAAGGAGCCGCACATGTCACAATGTCATAGCAATCAGGTTTTATTTTTTCAATTGTTTCATCCATCGAAGCAACAACAAAGTTACTTTTTAATTTTGTAGAAAGTGGGGAAGGAGTAAAAATTTGTTTTTCAAACCCTCTTTGTTGTTTCATAAATTCCAAATCAGAAACTTTATATTCTCCAATAAGAGAAGTATTAGAGTCCAATGTTCCCCAATCATCCCCAGTCAAAGAAGAAGATGGAGCTTCAGTTTGTTTAATCTTAGGTGGCCTTTCAGGTTCTTTACTTGGTTGGAGAGGTTTGGAAATTTTAGCATATTCTGCATTTAAGCAAACATTTGGCACATCATCCGCATGTAGCGTATACATCATATTTTTATAAATGAACCTAACCTTGTGATGAAGAGTAGAAGGAACTACATGCATAGTATGTAACCAAGGTCTACCTAAAAGAAGGTTATAATTGAGAGGTCCAGGAATAACATCAATAGGTGTATCGAGAATAACCGCACCAACTTTAATAGGTAGCGTAATAATTCCCAAAGTTCTCTTTGCAATATTATTAAATCCATGAATAGGGACATTATTAGGTTGATTATTTGTAAGATCAGCCTTAATTTCCTTAAGCATATCCATGCTACAAACATTAAACCTATATCTATTGTCAATTAAGGTTCTGCAATGATACTTTGATTAATAGAAACAACAACCATGAGAGCATCATATTGATTCTGCACCTCAACAGAAGGTAAATCATCACCGGTAAACACAATAGGAGGTATAGAAGGCATAGTATGCATGCATTCCAAAAAGGAATTAATATTCTCTTGGCTAGGAGGCGAAGTTGGAAGGGTAGATAAAGCCTTTTTAATGCCTCATGATATGTTGAAGAAGTTTGAATCAATTCCCATAAAGATATCTTAGCGAGAGTAGCACATAATTGTTCAATTAAGTCATAATCCTTAAAGGAAGAAGGCAACCTAGGTGCTCGAGGAAACATAGGTTGAGAAGGAGGTAAAGAAGCTAGAATAGTAGGTTGAGGATTATTCCATGTGCGATAAGCATGTGAAATGAAATTTGTGTTATCAAAGAAATCCAAAGGATCTCTAGGTTTACCCTTAATTGTTATTCGAGGACATCCTTTCACCGTCAAAAAAGGTTCAGGATATAACATTCTAGGTGTCTCAATGTTGCAAATTATAGTGGAACATGAAGGTAACCATGCACACACCCTATGGTAAAGGTCAATTGAAGAGGTTGCAGAGGAGGATGAAATAGGAATAGGATCAATGGAGATCATATTCGAACAATTGTCATCCTCACTACCACGTACCTTATTAAGGGATCTATCATGTTTTACCATAAAAGCCTCATCAAAGTATTCAAAACAAAAAGCATACATGTTGAACACAAAGTAGCACTACAAGCATGAAAAAAATGTAAATGTTTTTGTATTTTTAAAGCAATTTGTGATTTTTATTTTTGAAATATAAATGCAAGATAATAAAAGAAATCTACTTTAGTATGCATGTAAGATCTAACATAAAATGAAAATCTAACTCCAAAAAGAAAGAGTTGTCTATCGCGGGTTCACAAAAATGTAAGTTGTGAAAATGGAGATCTTTAGATAGGGTTTTGAACAATGGAGATTTGCACATAAAAGGTACCCTATGCCTCTATTAACACTTACATTTAATTTTAATGATAAGGAATGTAAATTTGGAAATGTTTGCAAAGAATAACATAATAAAATACATACCTCATAATATAGTATACTTGGAAATACCTATTTTCTGGTGTCTATATTGAGTTTCTATAAATTATGCAACCGGATCTAGGACAGAAACACAGAGATGGAGAAAACCCACAAATCTTTTCCTTTTTTGAGCCAGATCAACCTTGACCCAAATGTGGGGGCGCAATTGCACCCCTTTATGTCGACCTCAACCTGCACTACTTTGATAGAAATTCTGTCCATGCATCCTGAAAGTTTTCCGAAAAGGGTATCCAAATATTCTCTGTAACTCCTGAAACAACGACTGTAGATATCTAAAAATGGTGTTTTGGGGTGGCCATATAGGGTTTTTCCTTAGTCAAACCCCTGTTTTGGTGGTTTCCACCTCCGTGAATAGTCGAATGTAATAGAATATGTGTGTGTTGCTCGTAGGAAGAGGTTTGAATGTGCAATGTCAAGATCTAATCCTCTAGATTGAAACCCTAGCATGAATTGAAATGAGAGAGAAATGCATAGATTTGAATATGATAAAGAAAGCACACCAAGCCCCCAAGGTTAAAGTACTCTTACCAAAATCACAATCTGTAGTTGCTATCCCATGATTGTATCTTTTGAATGCTTGAATGTTGAAAATGGTAGATCAAAGAAGAAGGAAGGATGGAAGAACTCTTTCTTGCTCCAATGAACCTCCACAATAGCTTGTCCACAAAATTCTTGCATGTATTAAGGCATCATCATATCTTGTCCGCCTATATCATCCTCTTGCATTCTTGCATCATCATCATGTCATCATTATATCACGTCATTATTATGTCATAATATCATGATCTCATCCTCCTAATAAAGGAAAAAGAGAGTGTTTATATAGAGATTTCAAGGTAAGCCTCCTAGGGAAATGCAAGGGCCCATAATTAAAATTTCACCTTGAATCATGGTCCAATCACAATGACCAACTAAGGAGGAAATGCATTTAATTAAATTTGAATGAAAACCCTTCCGTATTTGGATCCAGGGGTCAATTTTAGATTTAGGACCCTGTTATGATCCAAATTTGAAAGCGGGAACCAAAACCCAACAGAGGTCAAGGTCAACCTCAACCTTGACCTAGGTCAAGGTTGACCTCGACCCTAACCTAGGTGAAGGTCGACCTCGACCCTGACCTAGGTCAGGGTTGACCTCGACTCTGACCTAAGTTTTTTAGGCCGGTCAACATAGAATGCCAGTAAAGTTACCAGGTCAGTCAGGGACCTAGGATGATGGGAAAATAGAATAGAATGCTGGAAATGGGAACAAGGACCTAGAAGAGATGTGATGAAGGCTATGAGGACCAATACATAGGTCCTACCTAGAAAATAGAACCATTGAGAAGAAAATCAAGGAGAATCCTCATGATCCTAACCCTAATTCCAAGTGCAGATGCATCCTAAATGCAAATCTATCATGTAAATGCACTAAAAGAGGGTGCTAAACCTAACAAAATGGAAGTGCTTCCATTTTAAGATGACACAGTAAATTCATCTCAAGATATGATCATCAAAGTATCATCACAAACATTATGAACTTGCATATAAAAAGGGATTAATTGTTGTATGTTTCCATAAAGGATACTCATGTCATTTTGGTTCTTTATACCATGATTCTTGTATCGACTTGCAATATCAAAACTGATGAAAGAGGTATTCATATCATCATGGTTTGGTTATGCAAATGGTGGTTATACTTATTTCAACATTGCAAAGAAAAAAGCTCAATGATGAAAAATAAAAAATAAAGAGACCCAATGAAAGGTGACAATAGTCTTGTTGCATTTGCATTTTGTATTCATGATTAGGTTTAGAATCAACATTAATAACATTATAGGATTTCTCCAAAAGGCACAATAATAATATCAAAATTCTCCTTTAAGTTGGAGTACATTGGACATTAACAAAAACAAGTGCATTTCATTTCTCATCTTCATTTAGGATGTATTTCCTTAATCATTAATCATTAAATGACATTATTCATTAATCATTACTATCATTAGGTATCATTAATTATTAACGTTACATTAAGCATTAATAATTATTATCATTTAAGTCCATTAAATTTATTGAAATTCATTAACTATTTAAATACATCTCATTAACATCCAACTTTCATTAATCATTACTGTAATTTCAGTGCATTAATTAGTCATTAAATTATATACGCATTATTCATTGCATCATGAAATAGAAATCATCTCATTACATTATCATCATTATCATTAGAATTTAGTGCATCATCATTGTTACATTCCATCATTCCATCATTGCATCCATAAAGCTAAAAAATATGACAAAACATATAGGAACATTGCATAACCATCACATAAGCATAATATCATTGCATACATCTAAAACACTATCGTCAGACATGCACACATTATCCATCTAAATAAAGCATCTCATCTATGCATACATCTAAGTAAAGTATCATATCCATCATTTGCATCTATAAATACATAAAAATAAATGCATCATAATGACATGCATCCTACATAAACACATAAAAATCATATAGCCATGCATCCATCATCTAAATTTACTACATCATCATATATCATCAAGATAATAAATGTCCAAAGTATGATGACATCAATAAAGGAGAATATCTGGGGGAGTAGTATATCAAAGTGTATCAAAGTACATCAAAGGTACATTAGTGTACATCAAAGAGATCAATACATGTATACATCAACTAAAATATGATATCATCAATGGGTTCCTAGGCATGAATATTACCAAAGGTCATACGCCTCGTCAACAATATGACACTTGTATCTATACCTGTACCAACACTGACACTTGTACATATACCCCCAGTAGATAGTCTAGTACCACCGGTGTCTGGATCTGGTTCCCTTAGAGGTCTGGGACTGGACCCATAACCACACAACTCTTTGACTAAACCCTCTGACTAATCTATCTATTAATCTAAGAGTATGAAGGAACTTGTTTATTTGCAGGCACCATAATAATAATCATCTCATCCCGTGGCTTGTCTCATCTCTATGATATGATCTTGATTCATCCTATCTACTACTATCTGCTTAATGATATATGCTAGATCCTCAAATGCACCTCGTCACTCTATCTCATGGTCTCTCTCTGTCCTCAAGGTGGCCACCTTTGACTCAAGGGATTGGATCCTATCATGTTCTTGTCCCAATCGAGCCTGTATGAGAGTGATATCAACATGAGCAGTGGCTAAGTCCCCATGAAATCTTTGAATATCCTGACTAGCAGAAATTGGGTGACCTCCCTATGAAACTTGTGGTGGAACCTATGAAATACCTGTTTGAGCTCTATGAGAAACCCATCTCTATGCCAAAATAGTCCCTCTACCTCTGCTAGGATCACCTTTACCCCCATCTCTACCTCTAGGTACACCTATAGCAATACCTCCCCTACCCCTCACTCTACCACCACGAACTCTGACACCACCACATCTAACTCTCCCACCACCCCTCTGTCATCAAGGTCGAGCATCATCATCATCATCATCCTCCAATTCTGGTACTAGCTCATCTAGGGAAGTGAGTCATGGAAATGGATGTGTATTAAACCATTGATTGTACTCCACACTCATCCCAATATCCAAAATATCTAGCAAGTAGTCCCAGTTCATTGGAGCCTATCCTTGTGACTCAACTAGTCCCGTCTCATATAAAATTCTCAGTCTCTAGAATGGTCTCTCCTTGTGTACACGAGTGTACACATCAATACCCTTTGACATAACCTATATCCTGCAATACTGCTTGATAACCCGAGTGACCCAAAACCTCTCAATGATGTAAGGCATCCTACTAATAAACTATGGAGATGTAAACACATAAGGAATCTTTGCTACATCATTTATCCATACCTCACAACCAATGTAAGGTCTCCAGCACATAGTATCTATATCATCGAGCTGTCATCTCCAATACTCTAGTTTCCCTAGCTTAGGCTAGACATTGATACCCTGGTAACCTTAAATATAAGGATGACGCTCTGGATGTTGTTTGGCAGCAATCGGTCGAGTCAATGGGATGTGTTCTTAGACCCAAACCTAAAGAAGGATAACACTTGCTGATAATGTTGCCCCTAATCATAAACAACCTAGTGAATCTCATGGTAGAGGTAAGCCAAAATGTAGGAGATCCAACCAAATTGATGAGGGCGTTGAATCATGTCCTCCAGAATACTCCCCCAACCAATAAGGAATCCATGGGATCTCCTATTAGTCATCATGAATCCTCCAATAAGTGCAACCAAGAACAACTACAACATCATACTCCATAGAACTCTCTCATCTCTGATCTCATCATCCTCAAAGACACGTCGGTAAACCTCACCATCACCATCCTTCTTGTAGTAGACTAGCTCTCCATACACATAAACCCGCAAGATCCTGTATACATCCTCGAGAGCCACTATCATCTCTCCCATAGGAAGGTGGAAAGTATTATGGTCACTATGTCATCACTTAGCTAGTGCAATCAATAAACCATGCTTCACTCAGAACTGAGGCATATTAAGAAAGGAGCCAAGACTACATTGACCAATCACTCGTCACTCTACACATGATAGTCACTCAATCAAATCAAAGGGTTTGGGGTTTTGACCCCTCGTGTTTAGCTTCCCTAAGGGAGCCTATTTAAGTCAAACACATTAATTAGTTACTCATAAATCGATCATCAAGAGTCAATTTAAAACATCACATCATCTATCCTATCTTCTCAGGTGAGATTTGCAACAATATCCATGCATGCATCTATTTTTACTCCTCTAGACCTTGAGGACAAAAAAACATCACACATCTACCCTATCAGTAATTGACATCAAAACAATATTGAAACATGATCAATTGACATAAAAATGGACTTAGCAAACATTAAAATCCAACCACACATCAAAAGCAACATTTTTCATAGCAAAAGCGACAGAAAAAACAAAGGCGATATAATAAAAGCGATGACAAATATTTCAAAAGCGATGAAGCAGGTAAAAGCAATGCAACATGGTACAAAAGTGACATTTTACTACTCACATGCAATATAATTTCAAAAGAGATGAGATAGTGTTTAAAGGCAATGCAATAAAACATGAAAACTATATTTCAATAACGACGAACCAAAAATCAAAAGCGACGGCCTACATATTGGAAGCGATGAAATAAAAATCAAAAGCAACAAAATGAAATTTAACTAGGGTTTTTAGTAAAAAGAATGCATGAAATCCTTCAAAAACAACAAAATCACAAAGTAGGAACATGTACTTATCGGTGGGCCATATCTAGGAAGTCTCTGGTAGCTCTTGACCTTCTCGAAATGATGCTCATGGTATGGGATCACTATTGTCGTTGGGAAGAAATTTTCTCTCAAGTGAAAAATGAATTGGAAATGTAAAAATAATAGGGAAAAAGGTTTTTTAAGCCCTTTTTACTCACTTTTTAATAAAAGGGGGCTAGAGGGGGTCATTTTCATCTCAAATTTAATTTTAAACCCTATTAATCAAAATTTCTTCACTGGGCATAATTGCACATCATTTTTATCAATAATTAAATCAAAATGACCAAAATCAGTAAAAATTCAAAAACATCATAAAATTTCAAAAATTCCTCAAAATCATAACAACATTTTGATTTAATTCCTGAGGGGGCATACCATCACCAAAACACAAAATTCTTCATAATCGGTGCACTTTTAAAATCATGGGCATCATGCATAAAATTTTTAAAATTTCGAATCGAGGCATCAAAGGGATCAATTTTCAAATCAAAGATATCATATTGATTTGGCATCATCATCATCATCATCATCATCATCATCATAACATTTAGATCAACATCACAACATGAAAGCATCAAATCAGGATCAATATCAAAGTATTCTTTGAATCAATGTGTTTGTTCACATGGTGATTCAAAGATGGGGAACATGTATACACATAAAAATGGTCAACAACAAATATTAATTAGTTTCAAGCCATTAGATTAAATAAATAAAAATACTTTGCTATGTAATCAAATTCAATATTTGATTATATAGTTTATCTTTAATTAATTAAATCCAACCTATTTAAACATCACACATGGATAATTTAATTAATTAATTTTTTGTTTTAATTACCTCCTAAAATCTCCCACCTATCACTAAATGAAAAATTGAAATCAACCAATGGGAGACAAGAGACAAGCTCACATGAATCACTCAAAGGATTTTCTATCTTGACCATCCATTCTTATAAGACAATCTTGACTATTCATCATGGACCCTGTTGTTCCCTTTTCTTGCTGACATAAAAATACTCCTCAGAGGGTTAACTCTATTTATCCCTGACACTGATCAAGCATAGAGTAGAAAAACAGAAACAAGGTCTTGAGACCTCCTACACTTTGAGCTCCACAAACTCGGGCAGGATTACCCTTGCAAACTTAGAATAATGAAATCACTGAATTATCCTAGTTTGTTATTGATGGAATTACAGGGACTAGCCACTGCAAATTTCACTAAAACAAGCCAAACTGAAAGTAAAGATTGATTTTAATAATTGAAAGTCATTTGATTGAACGAAAAATAGACCAGTGCTCAATCTTAGGGCATGGAGTCATCTTTGAATAATGTTAACCAGCATGATTGAGAACAAAACTTGAGACAATTATAGGATCTGACACAAACATACATATACCTTATATATCTACCTCAGTACACTTAGCCAAATTAATTCATCAGATTCACTTGCTACCCTGAACTTTGTTGAACTATCTCTAAGGTATATTCTCTCCTTGAAAGAACCCTAGAAGTATTTCATAATCTTCCTGACAGATAATATAAATTGAAAACATTCCTAGAACATTCAATTTAGACAAAATTCAAAATGCTAAAATGAAGACAGACAATCCATTAAATGCTTCAGAAACTGTGAACTGGATTTTATTCAAAATTCATCATCGATTAATACATTCACAGAGATTTCTCCAAAAGACCAGATATATTGGTTCTTAAAACCAAGATTTACAATTGACTTAGTATTATTTTCAGACACAAAAAATGACCATCTTTTTCCCAGTAGTCTTGGAATCCTTTTATAGAATAAGGATGCAACAAGCTACCGACATACTAGGAAAAATTACAAAATTTATTGCAAGAACTTTGCAACAAATTGGAAACAAAGTTTTGCAACCGAACACGGGTGGCAGCTTGTTTGCAAAGCCTAACAAGGTTTGTATTTTGTGGCTCAACCATATTTCTCTCATCCTTTAAGCTTTGCCTCCCATCTGTTCACTTCTTTGACGGTGGGCCAATCAAAGGTCTTCTCTTCTTCTAGCCTGGAAACAGCTTCCACCCACCTGGCATCCATGGCGGTTCTGGCCTCAGACACAAATTTTTCCATATCTCCTTCAACTTTGCAGAAGCCATTGATCAGTTTTTTGCAATACTCTGCATTTGTGTCCTTTTCCAAACGGTGCTTTATCTCTTGGCTTCCCAATATAGCATCAAAACCAAATTCCCAATCTGATTGTGCCTTCAATTCCCATGTTTCATTATAAATCTTTGGGATCAACAGTGGACATTGATCACCAAACAGTTGCAGCTTACCGTTCATCAAATCAGATTTGCCATTAAAGAAGGCAAAAGTATCATTCAACTTATTAACCATATCAATGGTATCTGATACTTTGTCAGGGAAATCATCACTGTATAGCATAGCTATTTTGAGTTTATCC
>MU224846.1:1220074-1230231 GCA_018584345.1 Thuja plicata | reverse complement strand
ATATAATAATAATAATAATAATAATAATAATAATAAATATTATATATATATATATATATATATATATATAAAGAGAATTGAAATTAATCTCTTCTCATATTATTAACAGATCAAAGATCGAATGCCGTCAAATACAAATTCAGTATATATAAATCAAATGATTAATGTTCTAGATTAAATAGATTAATCGATCTCCATGTTCATCGACTTAAAAGGAAGTCGATATTGATCATTGACTTCACCGATTAAATCGGTTTGATTACAAACATTGATAAACACCAATATCGGTTTGCTTAAAACACAGTTTAGATACTGATATGTATCGGTTTGATAAAAGGTTATTCATGGAATTGTATTAGTTATCGGTGGGTGCTTGTATTGTGGGGAGACATGTCTCTCCATCGACATGTCTCCCCCTAATATATATAGACCATTCTCAATCGAATGAAGATAAGTATAAATGATACAGAATACAAGTCTCATTCATAAAACCAACATAATATTGATATTAATATATTAATATATATATATATATATATATATGTTATTATAAATATATATTTATATATTGTGATTAAATATTTTATATACATTGAGATTACATAAGAAAATTTAAAAGTCATATATTCTGATTTAAATTTAACATGGTATCAGAGCTAGGTTCCTTCTATAAAGCCTAAACCCCTTGAAGGAAGATCCAATTAGATTAAAGAAAGATTAAGATAAGATTTTTCAAATTTATATATTCTTTTGAAAATCTTGTACCTATAAAATGGCGAATGGAATCAGACTTGAAGACAGACTTGAAGGTGCTTCAAATTTTGAGTCATGGAAACTACGTATGATGTTGATACTAAGAAAGAATGAGTTAAAAATAATCATAGAAAATCCTCCTAATGAGAATGACGAGAAGAGCCAATGGGAAAAGGACAATACCAGAGCAATGGAGCTATTAGTAGACGGGGTAAAAGTTCATCTACTACCCATTATCACAAATTTAGACTCTGCATATGAAATGGTCAAAGCCCTGAAAAACATGTATGAGATCAATAACACTACCAGGATCCTTACTCTTAAAAATCAACTCTCTATATTATTAAAATGAATAAAGGAGAGACCATTACCTCATATTTTATGAGGATAATAGAGTTAAGAAACCAACCATCAACAATTGGTCACATCTATGATAGTAAAGAATTAACTATGGTAACTTTAAATGGACTCCCTATGTCATGGGAAATCTTTAGACAAGGAGTAAGTGCTCGTTTGAAACTCCCCAAATTTGATCGACTAAAAGCTGACTACATTTAAGAAGAGTGTAATCTAATATCTAGAAGAATCATGGAACCCATAAATGAAGATGTTCAGGTTGTCGTCACTAGGTTGAAAAGGAAAATGGGCAAGTACTCAAATAATAACCATTCGTTCAAGAAAAGAGACATGTCTAAAGTACAATGTTATAGATGCGACAACTATGGGCACACTACAACAAAATGTCCTGACAGACTCAAACATAACATGTCTAAAGTGTAATGTTATAGATGCGACAACTATGGACACATTGCAACAAAATGCCCTGACAGACTCAAACATCAAGCTACCCTTGCTAAAGTCAGTAACTCAGAATTGTATTCACAGAAACTTGTATTCTAAAGAACTTCTAGATTAAGAGGGAGTTCACTGATGAAGGTGGAATACTTCTAAGGTAAACTTGATATAATTATAATAATTGATTATTGTACTAAAGAAAATATTTATATTAATTGGACCCTATGTACATCATGAGGAAGTGCCGACTTCCAAATGATTATCACTTGTATTTGTAAGAGTTATTGAAAGGTGACGATCTTACAATACATTGACCTTCTATCGTGATAGACATCATGTGATGGCTGAAACAGATCATAATAGATGATTTCCTACATGGTGGATTTAGTTCCTTAAACAAAACATTGACCTTCTATTGTGATAGACATCGTGTGATGGCTGAAATAGATCATAATAGATGATTTCCTACATGGTTCCAGATTCAGTTCCTTAAACAGACTATTGACCTTCTATTGTGATAGACATTATGTGATGGCTGAAATAGATCACAATAGATGATTTCCTGCATGGTGGATTCAGTTCCTTAAATAGACCATTGACCTTCTATTGTGATAGACATCGTGTGATGGATGAAACATATCACAATAGATGATACCTTACATTAAGGATACATTACCTATGGAATTTTTTTTGAGTTATGGTGAATATCATGAGACAATATTCTTGGTCAGAGCATATCTCTTGATATCACAATGAGGTGATATCTTCTCTCTTAAAGGTAATAGATCATTTGTGAATTGCATTTTGATGGATTTTATCTTCCCTCGCTAAGAGGGAGTGTTGATGTTTGTAGCTTCGATTAGATATAATATATAGTAGACATTAATATTATGAATAGATTAAATATGATATATATATATATATATATATATATATATATAATAATAATAATAATAAATATTATTATAATTATATATACATTAATATATATACATACATCTATATTCATAACTAAAGAGAATTGAAATTAATCTCTTCTCATATTATTAATAGATCAAAGATTGAATGATGTCAAATATGAATTCAGTATATATAAATCAAATGATTAATGTTCTAGATTAAATACATTAATCGATCTCCATGTTCATCGACTTAAAAGGAAATTGATATTGATCATCGACTTCACCGATTGAATTGGTTTGATTAAAAACATTGATAAACATCGATTTATATGGGTTTGCTTAAAACACAGTTTAGATACTAATTTGTATCAGTTTGATAAAAGGTTATTCACCGAATTGTATTGGTTATCAGTGGGTGCTTGTATTGTGGGGAGACATGTTGATGGAGAGACATGTCTCCACGTGTGGAGACATGTCTCTCCATCGACATGCCTCCCCACAATATACATAGACCATTCTCAATCGAATGAAGATAAGTATAAATGATACACAATACAAGTCTCATTCATAAAACCATCATAATATTAATATTAATATATTTATATATATTTGTTATTATAAATATATATTTATATATTGTGATTAAATATTTTATTACATTGAGATTACATAAGAAAATTTAAAAGTCATATATATTCTGATCTAAATTTAACAATATATAAAATACCCTCAACCCTATGTACCCTAAACCTTGTGCCATCAATCTTGTACCTCAAACCCTAAACAAATATTCTCTACCCTTTCCTCTATGTCGTACAACATATTTCCAAAAATCTATATCCTAAACAATTTATATACCCTAAACCATGTACCTTATAAAGTTGAGGTAGAGGTATTACCTAGATGTGGGAGGGTGGGAGTAGAGAAGACACAAAATAATGGTATTGGCTAAATAGCCAACTAAAATGTAAAACATAAAGGGGGAGTTGAAAAAAATGCTAAGTGTCCCCCCTCAACACTATATATATATATATATAAACACACACACACACACACACACACCTGAAGAATATATTTCAGATAGATGCAATCTAGTTTTCATTTTTATTAGGTCATAAATATATAAAATTATGTCTGATTTTTGACTATTTTTTTTGATATTACAGATTAGGCATCAATAGATGATTTTTCAGACCTTATTTTTTATAATATACTTTAGCTATAGTTTGCTCTATTTTATAATTTTTTTTCTATTATAAATGATAAATTCTTTATTTCTTCACATTTTTTTTTGTTAACTATTAAATTACTTATTCTTAAGTTAATTCCTTGTAATTTCTTATATTTATTTAAATAATTTTTAAAATTTGAGCAAAACTAGCTAATCATGAGGAAACACATTCTATAGAGAATACCATTATAGAGCACGCTCAGTAGAATGGTGATCTGATTAAACCGAACACACATTATGCAAATAAGTTGTGTTCGGAGAAGGAAACAATATAAAGAAATAGGTGAATTAAATTATATTGAGATAAAGGCAAACATAAATTAGGGTTTCAAGAACAGACTTGGTGTAATCAAAGTCACTAAGGTTAAGAGATAATTAACTCTAGTGGTGATTGGTGTAGCCTATGGATCATTGACTTGTTTTAGTGTTCGACTTGTGGAGATTGTGGTTTGTAGACAATTGTAAGGTAAGGTGTCAATCAAAGAGAAGAGATTTCCACAATCCATGAAAATAACTATTAAGAGTTTCTGGATTAAGAGTCAATGGCTGGTTGACTTGGAGCTTTATATGACATGGGTAATTGTCACCCATTCCACATCAACGATCTCCATGACCTATAGGGATACAAAATTATTTCAATTTATAGTTTGGTGGTCACATGGAGTGATCAAGAGCCTTGATTGAATTTCAAATATGCCTGAAACAGGCATTTTTTAATAAATTGTATAATTTTTGCCAGTGAAGTCCATTTTTTAGAAAATATGATATGATTGAAAGTCCACTTTTGGCAAACATGATAACATCTTAGGCTAGTGAACCAGTTGAAGTAGTAGAAGTGGGAGGCACCGAGACAACAAATTTATCTGAATCATCAACCTGAATTGTCAAGGAAGACCATGAGATAGCTTAGAAGATCATTCTTACACTAGATAGAAGAGGGCTTAATATGAGAGCTATGGGAACATGTAGAGGCTAAATTTTGCATTGTAAAATAATATCCACAAAGGAAAGAAATGACCTCACAGTCAATCGTCAAAGTCAAATGATGTTTACACACTTGGAGAAAAACCTAACTTGTTAACTAGTGCCTTTGATAAATTTATATGCACAAGAACACAAATATAGGAAGTATTAAAGAAATTACATGTATTTAGATTCACCTTAAGGAAGTATTCCAACACATTACCAATAGCCCCATAAGACGACTTACACAAAAACTATACGAGAACATAGGAAAATATCACTCAAATCAGACACATCAATAGTTCCATTTAATTGGTTAAAGGAGGTAATCCAAAGACGAAGAGAGAGTGGGTAGGGACCCCAATTCAAATCACCCTAACCAAAATGACATCATAGTCTTTGAATAGGAGGAAAAAATTATAGAAAATAATCCATGAGCACATGGGTGGATCTTGATCTTACCTTATACCATAGAAAACCATTACTTTTAAATCTATACAAGTTAGCCACTATTTGCTGAAGCGGCTAAATCTACAAATCAACCTTTTCTCTTAAAGAAGGGTATTATCAACTAAATGCTGACCTAGAACCATTATAGGGGTTTTTGAGGTGAAGGAATGGAATTTTTGGGGTACGCTCAAAATCGCAGGAGGAATACCATCAAGGGGGTTACATAGTATATCTGCAAAGAAGGCTTAAGTAGTGAGAGGGTAGCCAACTAGGACAAAATGACCCTTGAAGCCACTCAGTTCGTGAGAGTGCCATTCTTTGCCTTCAAAGACATGGGTGCACCTGAAAGATTAAATTGTATCCAACAACAAGAATAACTACAACTAGGTTGCAAGCATGGGAGTTGTTGAAACTAGGGGAGTCGAGTGGAAAGTCAATATAAACTTGAGAGAGATTAGGGAGCCATGAAGAAGTTTTTGATGTGCATTATCTTAAATATTTTTTCTTATTATTTAATGCTCTTCTGTAAATCTGAATATGGTCTAGATATAAAATGTAACAAAAATTAAATAAACACTAAAATGTCATTTTCATTAAGAATATAGGATTTAGAGATGAATATAAGTTGCATTTTAAATAACAATGTTTTTTTATAACAACAAATAATTTATTTTTGTGTTCACATATTAGTCTATTTGTATTGGATATAAAGATTAGAGATGCCAAGATTCTATGATTGCCAAAAGGTCTTAAGAAGTTGGTTCATATTTACAAAAAAACAAAAAAACAAAAAAAAATATACAATATTCCATGCAACTACTACACACTCATAAAATTTAATTGTACAACTACTGAAACTTCCCCACTAACAAGTTTTATTTTAAAAAAAATCTATTAAATTACTAAATTTCATGTTGCTCTAAAACTTGAAACACCTTTAACTATAACAAAGACTATATATATAAAGTGTCATTGTATGATTATGACAACAATGGAAATTGGAATTGGTTTATTCCAATATTTATTGAAATTTAATAAATTGTTCTCTACATGATCAACTGTAACAATGAGTAGTCCCATCAACAAGCTATGTCTTCGAAATGAAATTCACATGATGCCCCCAAAAAGTCTGCAATGCCATTAAAAAAATTGAGATTCCGACTACCAATAAAGTGGGAATCTCACATCATCTAAACTCCTTTTTAGATGATGTGCCTGTCTACCAATAAAGTCAACTTGATTCCCTCGTTGCAGTTATGAAGGAAAAATTAATCTCCCTTACCTGTGCCATGTGCCTCTCCACATGCCTTTGAACCTATTAATCTCCCCTGCTTAGTGTCTCGCAATGGACGGTATTCCTTCTCCGGCACTACTCCGGCGAAACAAACCCCCCGTATTAAGCGTTACGAAACAAGGAGGACTGTATTGAGTACTATCGATTGATGCTTCTGTTACCTTGCTTCCATTTGAGTGAGCGAGGTTTCATTTATAGAAGGAATCCTTTGGGAAGATGACGTGGTCGTCCCTGATGTCGTCTGAGATGCTGTTCCCCTCTTATACTCTTCATTCCCTGAGCTTGGCATTGATTTCGATGTTGAAGCGTAGCTTTCGCTATTCCTTACAAAAGCAGGGCTTGAAGGATTTGGCAATGTCACTGAACTGCTTGAGAGCATCATAATAACATTAGACATTGCCGGACGAAGTGTTGCATCAGCCTGTACACACAAAAGCCCAACATGAATGCATCTTAACGCCTGCTCCTCATTGACTTCTGATGCCTTTGAGTCTACCAGATTCAGCGCATTTCCTCTCTTGAACAGATTCCACGCCTGCATCACTTCTCATTAAAATAAGAGTATTTTTGATGCCTCTTAATATCCAAAAGTAATGGATCAGGATAGGGGAAAGGCACGAGCAGTAGGTATTAACATGCACACTGTATCAGTTGTTGTGTGCAAAAGGGTAAAAAATAGTTATTTCAATGTGTCTAATAATAACTATTCATTCAAAATCACTAGTATTTATGGACAAATGTCTTATTAGTAGTTCACAAATCTCCAGTAGTAATGCATAAATGAGCCAATCATAAATAAAAAAAAAACTAGAAAAAGAAAAAAAATGATCAACTATAATACATAAATGATCAAACTATTGACATATGTAAAATTATTTAAGTGAACTGCTATTGTTATTCAACCCCAAGCCACTATTAATACCTTTCCCCTAATTAACAGAGATAAATCATATTTCTTACCCATTCTAACAGATTTTGCATATGATGCGGAAGATCAGCATCAGTGTTTTTCCTTCCACTGATGATCTCAAGCAACACCACTCCAAAACTGTAGACGTCTACTTTAACTGACAACTGCCCTTGCATTGCATACTCTGGAGCCATGTAACCGCTGCAGCCAAATTGAAATTATTATTGTTTATTTTTTACACAACAAAATATCTATAAATGAAAAATAATTGGGTGATTAATACAATTTTTATTGGGGAAAAAATATTCACAATTTCAATAAGTTAAACATCTTCAATTGAAATATGAACTTATACAACCTTCATTATCATTGTTATACTTACTATGTGCCTGCAACTCTTGTTTGAACATATGTCTCATCCTCAGGGAAAAGTTTGGCCAAACCGAAGTCGGCTATCTTTGCGTTAAGTTTGTGGTCCAGTAAAATATTATTTACTTTAATATCTCTGTGAATAATTCGCAGCTGCGAATCCTCGTGAAGGTAGAGAAGCCCACGTGCAATTCCAAAGATGATGTTCTGACGCTTTTGCCAATCTAGTTCTCTACCCTTTTCTGAATCTGTCACCCAATTTTATTACAACATTTGTAACCCCTTCATCTTTCTCAAGTAAAAATAAGATTGAATGATAACTTACCAAAGAGAAATGTGTCCAAGCTCTTGTTAGGAAAATACTCAAAAACAAGCAGCCTTTCATTACCCTCAGCACAACATCCTAGCAGCTTTGCAAGGTTTCGATGTTGAACATTGGCCACCACCTTCACTTCATTCATAAATTCTTTCTTTCCTTGTGCAGATTTGGCAGAGAGTTTTTTCACTGCTATCTCGTTTCCATCTCTAGTTATTCCCTACAACATATAAAACAGATTTAGAGCTCTCTATTCGAAAAGACATTAGTTTAGACAAGGATTAAACTATTGACCGACCTTGTATACCGCACCAAAACCTCCCTCCCCAAGTTTATTTTTGTGATGAAAATTTTCTGTGGCCTCTACTAGCATTTCTAAGCTGTACACAAATTGTTGCTCTCGCATAAGCAAACCAGATTCGGAGGAATATCCACGCCTCTCTGTAGTAATAGTAGACAATGAAAAATGAGTTAAGCTTAGACAAAATGCTACACGAAAACCAAAAGAAGGAATAACCCTAAGAATTAGATATGAATTCCATAAGGACCACCTTGATTGTGAGCAGTCGTAGTTGTTGCCCTTCCATAAATGACAGATTTAACCCTTTTTCTCAATACAACCAAACAAAGACCTAATGCTAGAATAGTGCCTCCAATAACACCTAGAACTATGGGTAATGTTTTTGAAGCTTTTTCTGTACAGCACAATAGTTATTTGTCAGAATTCCGGCTCTATAATGCTCTAAGAGTACTAAAAATCAAAAGAAGATGATTTGAATGCAAGTTAACGAATGCTATCTTCATAATTAAGTTTAACTGCGGCATCTAAGAAATGGCAGGAACCCCAAAAATGGGAAAAACATTAGAAGAGGATACATATTTCTATAAGGGATACAGATTGAAATCGAGCTGGTGACTCTCCAATAACTATGAGATCTATGAAATCATTCAATTTTGAATCAAATGATAAAATAACTTAAAATACTTTCTGATTTTATAAGAATGAGAAGTAGATAATCTAATTCTTGAACATACTTTTTGATGTCGACGAAGAAGTTCCATTAACCGTATGAGGTGAAGGGGCTACCAGAGGTGGAGGAGCAGGTGTGGAAGTATTTGGAGTGGAGTCAAAAAAGGGGGATGTCTCATATCTTACCTTGCAGCTTCCATAGTTAACCTGGGCTCCTTGGTTTGAAGAACAACAACTTTCCAACCTTGTTCTTGCTTTAAACAGGCATGATCTACAATCTTGTATTGATATATCTCTCCAACACTGCACTAAACCATATAACTCTCCTGAAGCAGAATAGTTGGCTGATCCAGCAGCGAATCCCTTATTTGCAGAGATGTAAGCTTTGTTAGACAGATTCGATAGAAGGCTACTGGTTGTGGATTTGAAAGCCTCCCCAGTTGTGGTATTCGTGTTCTCAAAGATAGCTCCAGTAGTATCAAGCGTTGAAATAAAATTAGAGTTGTGATAGCGCAGGAAGCAGTCATCCAACCATATTCGCCCACCTATGTCGTTGGCGCAAAGTTCATGAATACTGCTATTCGCTTCCACCACACAGTTTGAGCATTTCACTGCCGATATATCCCCAGTACACTGCAGCAGAGCATAGACCCTATTGGGAGATTGGCCATGTGAAGAAGTGTTAAACCCTGAACTTTGAGGTGCATTAAGAAACAGATCGTTGATAACCAGATTCAAGTTTGTGGAATAAGTGCTGGCATCGGTGAAAGTAGTGGAATTATCACAGGTGTGCCATACGTAGGTACATATGATAGAAGGAATATTCATTACAAACAACAAGAGAATGAGGGTCGGAAGAAAAGCGGTTCCTCTGTGAGGAATAGAAGAAAAAGAGTTGTACTTCATCTTGTTTTCTAAACTCTGATGCCGATTTGGTATCAGAGATAACAGGGACGGTAGGAAATAAGGAGGGAAACGGCTAAGCAGCAGAAATAAGGAGATGGACATCACGGCACGGCACCGGCTACGGGGTCAAATCAGCCGAGTCTGCCTATGACTTTCCTGGTGCGCTTGGAATGTGCGCCCCTTCCTAGCTTGGGTGCTGCGTAGAGTTTGGGAAGTGGGAGGTGGGACTGCCACCTTCCCACTTGAATTTAATTATTTTTTTGTTTTAAGTTTATTTTAAATTATTTTATTATATATA
>MU224846.1:1207634-1219262 GCA_018584345.1 Thuja plicata | reverse complement strand
CCACAAGAGTAAAGGGAGGCTCAGCCTCAACCCATCCACCAGCTACATGTACAAAGAAGCAGATCCATACAACCTATACATAACCCGAATATGGCTAAGAGGAAGCCAATCAAAGAGAAAGCAAAGCACTAATAAGAACAAATGATGATAGTAGAAGACAACTCATTAATGAGGAACATCATTATGAGCTTCTGTCCAAGCAGTCCATCCAAGAGGACCTTCCATCCAAACAACATTCTTTCTCTCCAGAATCTGATGGAGCATGGCAGATTTGTCCAAGGGAGGATCTCTATTGTCTCTAATCTCTTGCAACAGGTGAGCAAGAGACTCATTAAAAGATGGAAGGTTGTTCATGTTCTTTCTCCATTTGTTCCAGTCTTTAAGCTCGTAGATGAACAAAGTAGCGTGCCCATCTTTTAGGAATTGACTGAGTTTCTTTCTATCAATCCTCATAGTCTCAGAAACCTGTTCAACAATTTAAAAAAAAAAGTGAGACTTCGGAAAGTCTCAGTAAGGATCTTGGAATTACCTTGGAATCTATCCCTATTTCTAACTTTCCAAATAAACCAAAGAATATTAGAGGAAAGAGTGAACCAGAATAAATTCACATCCTTTTTGAGACCATGAATAAAACCAGTAATAACTTCCAGAACATTAGTCAGATTAGGGATGTTAATTCCAAACATTAACCAAATTTCCTTAGCAAAGTAACAATCAAAGAAAATGTGCCTGCAGGTATCAGGAACCCTATAGAGATTACAAATCTTGACAGAAGATACATCCCTTCTCAGGGGAAGTCTGTCAAGCAACAACATCCACTTAAAGAATTTGACCTTAGGAGCAACCAAACCTTTCCACAGCCAAGTAAAGTATTTCTGCCACAAAGTAACATCAAGATCAGAATACCAGATATTGTTAACAGGAGAAATAATGGAAATATTAGAGGAGAGGATCTTATAAATACCGCGGGCCTTGATCATAGAGAGTAAAGTACCATCCACCCATCTGAAGGAGAGAAAACTATGAGAATCGGCAAAATAATCACTACAAGGAGGGAGGTCATGGAAGGCTTGAGTGATCATGTTATAGGTTTTCTTTGGGAGAGTGACATGTTAAATCTATCTCTAAGAGAATCCCAGCTGATGAGCTTATCATCTTCAAAAATGTCAATAAGGTTAGAGATGCCAGCCAAAGACCAAGCTTTGGCTGAGTCGCCCTGAGTAAGAGCGAGGGGCTTCGAGGAGTGGGATAGGTTCCACCAAATCAATCTTCCCCATGCATCATATTGTCATCAAAGTCACTAGTATTCAGCAAATGCACCCTAACATGTTCCCAAGCTTTGCAAATGGTTTTGAAAACACAGGAGCATTGGACAACAACCGAGAAATCACCAACAATCAAATCACTAAAAGGAAGCCCTTTCTAGGACTTGGCTTTCTTAGGGACTCCCCTCTCAATATTATTCCTGATCAACACTTTCCAGGGCTCAGTACCTTCCAAAACATGAAAGATCCATTTAGCCGCTAGAGCTATACCTTGAAGTTTAAGGTCCTTGAGACCCAAACCACCAAGTATCTTGTCAATGTGGCACCATTCCCATTTGACAACATGCAATTTTCTATTGCCTTTGCCATCAGACCACATGAATTTCCTAATGGACTTTTGGATTTCAAGAATCAAATAGCTACTAAACATCCAAACTGATGAGTAATATATATTGTAGGAGGAGATGATTTTTTATAAACCTGAGTCCTACCAGTAAGAGAGAGAAATCTATTATTCCAACTATTAAGCTTCTTGGTGATCTTATCTCTAACCCAAAGCCACATATCCTTGAGCAAGGGATCCATAGAGAAGGGGATACAATGATACTTAACAATATCATTGGGGCCACCCCATTGGACATCCCTATGGATGACCCAATCAGGCGGGTGATCCTTCCACCCAAGGAGAATGGATTTAGCTCTGGAGATACGAGCGCTAGAAATCTTGCTGAAAATTTGGATTTTACCACACAAGGCATAGAAATTATGGGTAGTGATCTCTATAAAGAGGGAGGTATCATCAACAAATTAAATATTAATTAACTCATTCCCATCAGGCAGATTCACACCTTTAACTTTAGGAGAGAGAGAGTTATATCTTAGTAAATATAAAAGGGCATCTGAGGCAATGAAAAATAGGGCGGGGGCAAGCGTGAAACCTTGTCTAATAGATCTACCAAGCTTGATAGGGGGAGAGGGACCCATTAATATCAATTTGAGAAACAACATCTTGCAGAAGACCCTTGACAATGCCACATAACTCAACCAGAAATCTGAAAGCTTCAAGCATCATAATAATAAAACTCCACTCAACTCTATAATAAACTTTATCAAAATCAAGAAGGTACATAACAGAGTTCTGTCATGAGGCTTAGGACCAATCCATGGCTTCCCAACTAGTGATGAGGTTTTCAAGGATATATCTATCTTTAATAAATCCAGTTTGCATGGGACAAATGAATTTAGGAAGGATTTTTTCAAGGTGGAAAGCTAGAATTTTAGCAAAAATATTATAGGAGACATTGAGAAGGGTAATAGGCCTCCAATTCTTGATAAGGTCCTTATCACCCTCTTTAGGGATAATCTTAATAATTCCCCTATTAATAGAGTCACCTAAGGACCCAATGGAAATAGCCTCAGAGTAGATTTCAAGAAGATCTTTACAAATCCAGTTAATATTAGCCTTATAGAATTCAATAGGGAGACCATCCAGCCACGGGGCCTTGTCATCTTTAAGGGAATTAATAGCTTTTTCAATTTCAGCCAGAGTGATTTCTTTTCGAAGGAGCGAGGCATCATCCTCAATGATCTTGCAGGGGATGAGGATCCTACAATTATCCCTTAAAGACTTAGCTTCCTCACTATCTTCACACAAGAAAAGATTCTGATAAAAATTGGCAAAGGCAGCTTTAATGGCATCAGGGTCAGTGACAAGGAGAGAGAGAGAGAGAGAGAGAGAGAGAGAGAGAGATTTGGGGTGAGGAAAAGAGTGAGAGGGGGGAAAGAGAGATGACTAAAGGGAGGGGGAAGGCGGGAAAGATGGAGAGGGAGTAGAGAGGGGTAAATATCCCTCTCACAACTATCCCTCTCCCTAGGTATCTCCTTCCCTTTCTTCTTCTCTCCATCTCTATCTCTCCTCCCTCCTTACCCCCATATCTTAGTGACCCGGTATGCCCTTAATTTTTTTTCTTCTCCTCGTAATATGGGAACATGGATTTCTAATTCCCTAATGAAACCTCTGTATCAACCCGTCTCCACTTAAAGTTTCCATATACACTACGGGACAAAGAGACAAAAAATACATCAATACAATGACCATCATATGGATTATATGATTCAAAAAGGTCAATCATACACATAAAATCATCTCTAATGGATGATAGCTTGTCCCTATTCGGAAGGAAATTAGTGTTTTGCAATGTCCTCTCTAGTTGTGCTATAGCAACATGAAATCTTTGAGTATTCTTCTAGTGCACATTCTCCCTTCCTTGAGGAGTATGGTGAGATGACCCATGTGAGGCCTAAGCCTTGCTATCTGGGTGGACACTATGTGAAAATCCATAAGGGTCCAAACCTAGAGATGCCATGTGAACTGTGGACAATATATATGCAAAGATATATAAGAAGATCTTCATATATACATACACAAATAAAAATAGAATTAAAAAACAAGTTCATACATGTACATGTACATACGTGTAAACAAAAAGAATCATTTTAAGTTAGATGAAATCATTACACACCAACATATCATATCACATAATTTTCATTTCATTTAAATATTAAACATTAAACACCAACATATCATATTAAATAATTTGCATTTCAATTAAACATTGAACATTAAACACAAACATATCATATCAAATAATTTGCATTTCAATTAAACATTTTCATCATAATTAAGTTCAGAAAAAAAAAAGAACATAATTTCAAATTACATTCACATGCATGTAATTTAAATATTTTTAACTTTCATGTACATTTATGCTTAATCTTAATATTTGCATGTGTTTTCTTAATTAGAATAAAGGGGTTCACCCTACCTAGTAATGTCTATATATAAGGGAAAAAATGGATATTCCAGACTATCATGTGTCTTGAGATTAAATATCTATTCTAATTTTAGGAGTTCACTCGTTTATAATGGCCTAATAATTTATTGGTTTTAAGTTTTATTTCCAAAATATATCCTAGCAAATAATATCAACTTGTACAAGTACATAAGTAAAGATTTTCCTAGTCAAAAATACTAGTCATGTAAATCTACACTATAATGATGACATGGACTAGAAGTATCTTGAGGTAGTCTACTACACTATTGTTAGGTTCCTCTTTTTTCCTTGATCATTAGATGGAACTATCACTAGTATGGAAGCCCCTTTATGTGACGTGGAGATAATCTACTTGAACTCCTTATCACATTAGTTTATAGGTGTCTATATTTTTATTTAGTTTACATGATTTGAATGAGGGTCCTATAAATGTGAGAGAATCTAAGAACAAACCTAGGGTCTAGAAATTTTTAGCACCTGTTTTTCAATTTTTTTGTCAATTGATGTCAAAATTTGAGGCACTTAGAGATTGAATCTCAGAAAAATCCACTAATAGAAAATGTGGTGCTCAGAGTCTAGTTTTCAAATATGTAATTTTTTTGAATACCCACATGGTAGAAAATACATTTTAGTAGACATGTTTAAAAACCCCTTTTTCAAAATGTTTGTTTCAGGACCATACCCCACACGTGTATGACCACCCTATTTTGAAGTAACTAAATGAATTTTTATAAATACTTCTAGGGAAAGGTACCTAAAACATCCAAGAAAGATGAGAATATTTTTTCTTTTTTTTGTTGAATTTTTTTTTATTATTAATTTTTAATTGACTATAAAGTACATTTTTGAAACCTCTAGTGTATGACCATAATTTGATGAAAATTTTACTTTTTTTTTGAATTTTTTAAAAAAATTTTGAAGTAAATTCTCTGTAGATTGATGTCATATAATTAATTTTTTCAAAAATATAAAATAAAAAAAGTTATTAAAATTTTAGTTAACCTTACTATTTCAACTTTAGGTACCACTTTGGCATAATAAATATTGTAAAAATACTAAAATTAGTCATATCACTATGAAATTTATATTTTTATAATATATACAATATAAACTGAAATGGGTTTTCGTTTCATCGAAAAAATTCTTTCGGGAAGACCTCTAAAAAATTACAACAAAACGCAAATTTTATGTATCAATGCCTTAGCCATATTTTTGCAAAGACAAGCATAGGCTTGGTGGGACCAAGCCTATCCCAAACCAAAAACCAGGGTGGAGGTATGGTTCCCACTCCTGGTTTTAAGAAACAGGCACCCATTTTTTGAAATTTAAAAAATGGGTCCCTGTTTCTATTTGGACTGTTGAAATAGAAACGGGCACCCATTTCTATTTAAATAATGGGTGCCCATTTCTAAAAGATCAGTTGGAGACACAAAATATACGGTGGTCCTGATCTCGATGATTGATGATTAATCAATCATTTCTGTGACATATCCATGTAGTAGAAAGAATATTTTGAACCTACATTCTCTTTTTTTGTCTTGTTCTGGATCTGACAAGAAGGGATTAATTTGAATTCAAATTTTGGTGCAAACATGGTATAAAAGCAATGCAGAAAGAGGCAAAGAACAATTCTGACAGTTGATGAGGTTGCATAAAATAGAGATAAGGAGACAAAACAACAACGAGAAAGAAGAGCAAGAATTCAAAAACTAAAAAATCCTGGAGCATCGAGTTCAACAATTGTTTCAGAAGAGGAGAAGAATGAGGACACCATGATGGATGCAGAGGTTGAAGAAGAAAATACAATACGAGAAAATTCAGGTGCATTTTCTTATCAAGTGTTGGATACAGGTATGTCTTCACAACCAAATGAAACTTATTCTGATAAAGAACTTGATCATTTTGTATTAGCGGGTTACTCTTTAAATCGTTTAGATTTTCTTCCTGAAAATAGAGTAACGGATTATATTTCACATAAAAACCCACAAATTAGTAATGTTAATCATACTGATAAAGGAACTAAATGTCAAACCCCAATTGAAAGTGAAGTTCAAACCCCAATTGAAATCAACAATCAAACGACAATTGAGATCAACAATGTGGATGTAGACATACAAACACCAATTGAGAAAGAAACCCCTTTGAATGATAATGAAATGAATGAAAAATTTTAAATTAAAAGTGATGTGCTAGACAATTTGCATGGTTTAGTTTCATGGAGACAGTTTAGGACACACGTGAGTAAATTTTTTAGAATATTTTTTTATAATAAGAAATTTGGGTTTCAATGTCAATTAATGTTACAACTAATTAAAATGACTAAAATACAAAAAAGTGATGAAGAGGTTAGGCATTTATGTGAAATCCAAGAAGAAGGATGTGTCTCTAAAACAAGTTGTATCAACTGTTGCTAGTGCCTTTGACACAATTGGAAAGAAAAGTCATTCTAAAGATACGAATGTGGCACAACGAGCAATAACAACAGCTTTAGTAAACAAAACTACTTGTAATAAAAGAATGATGAAAAACATAAGTGGATATCTTAATATTCATTGTAAAACATTAGCAAGAGCTATAAAGAGAAGAGTTAACTTTGAAAGTGATCCAACAAACCATTTGTGGAGCTTTAGTGGCAGACTCCCGAGGTCTGACATGAAACTTACTCTAGTGAAGTCAAAACTTTGATTGAAATTTTTTGGCACGATAATACAAGAGTATCACCTAATGCCAGAAATGTTCTTAAATTAATAGTCGGCTCAAAAATTTGTGATCCACATCCAAAGCATCTTTTGGATATGACTCAAACTAAATTATATAAATTGTTTTTGGATGTGAAGGTGGTAACTATTAGTATTAGTCAAAGATTGTACTCATCAGAGCTTGTCTATTATTGCTTTAAGACCTTTTATGAGAATTTTTAGAGAGAAATCCATATAAAACAACATCTAATATGGTCAGATAATTGCATAGGTCAATTCAAGAATGCTAGAATATTTTATTGGTTGACTAGGGCACTATTGAACACCTAGATTTGCACCCTTATCCAAGCTCTCGTAGTCTTGGTAATCTAGTGTAACATGGGAATTGTCTCAAGGTTGTCGGACCTTTTGCTAATTGAGACAAGACCTCCAAGTTCTAGGCTGGTTCCTCTTGATATGTCACCCTAATTTCTTCTTGAACTGGAAAGTAAAGATTTGAAAGGGAAAGAGATAGAAGGATATGCTTTGAAAGGGAAATGACTGAAGAAAATCTACCTAATAGGTGATACACCGAATGTAAGGTATGAATCATAATACAAAGAATGAGGACAACACAAAGAATTAGGTCTAGGAGATCATAACTCAATGAATAGGCTTACATCAGTAATTTATAGAAAGGCCTGAACTAAAGACTCAAACTATAACCTGCAAGAAGATATTCTTATCCACAACAAGGTATGGGAAATGAGATAGAATGCAGGGGTTTGAAGTATACCCACAAGGTCATCAAATCAAAAAATTTCATAGAAATACACAAGTTGCAGAAAAAGAGAGAGATCAGGAACCCTAAGCTATTACCAAATAACATTGCAAAATATTGAATCCATTAAGAGATAACTCAGACAAGGAGATACAGGGACTGAACATAAGTCACAAACTACCTCTGCAATATTCAAGTTACCAATGAAAGATTACAAACTTGGAAAAGCCAAGAGCAGAAAAAATGCTACGAAAACTTCTCCCAGAGAGCAAAACCTTAAGCCCTAAAGGCTCTAAAAAACATTATATACACTCCTCAAATGCATGCAGGAAGGAGTCCAAAATGATTAGGGTTACATTACAATGTGTTTACTTTGAACAACAAAAACCTTAACTATCCCATCTATGAGTAGAAACTCTGAGATTATCTATGAAAGATCAGTTACATCTTTGAAAAGCAGCTTTGTTATAATGAAAATCTCTGAGAAAGGCCAGTGAATCTAATATGAAAGAAGACTAGTCGAAATACATGTAATGAGATCTGATTAGGAAGCCCTGCTTGGGTCAATTTGGTTTTTACTATTCGTAGAGAATATTGCCAGAAATCAGATTGCCCCTTCGAAAAAATCTGACTTAGCCATTACTCCTGAAAGCTTGCCCCTTATCCATCTAAATTCTACCAGTCGGCCGCTGTTACTATTCAAATCTGATTTGCAAAGATATTTTGAATTTAACATATAAAAACAGTCATTGTGGTGCCATCCTTTTCTTTTATCGGGCGATCGAGGTTGAGACCATGTTTCCTTCTAAATGAGAACCGTCATATCATCTTTTCTTTGTATTTGATGTGCTTAGCCCATGATGTGTCCCTACCCTTAACCGCCAGCCGACCACAGTTATCTTTTCCTTTTAAGTCACCAGGTCTCCTAAGTTTTCATTAACCGCAGCTTAGATCTAGCGACCCCCCGACTTTTGTAGATCTTGGCTTTGATCGAACAATGGTCGCTAGATCTCCTGATCAATATGGAATATACCCCTTTGTCTTTGAGACCTAGCAACTAAGGCAATCTCCTTATCACATGAAAATTTGGCATATTTTCACCTTGACTGGCGATCCCCCGCCTGACCATGAAGGCTCAGGTCCATGTTGCGACTTGTCAACCTTGCACTGGCTTCTATTTGCTTGATCAGCTCTGACAATGCGCCAACTGTATTGCCACATCAGACATCCTTTACTTTTGAATCAAGAGACTATGTGACTATCCCTTCAGTTGCGTAATCAGGAGACATGTTTAACCTTTTGACTGAGATCAGGCGATCACCTGACCATCGTTGATCCCCTCATTCTTTCATCTGATGACCCTCCCTTAATCTCATGATATTTGGGGTAAACTTTAATTTATATCAAGACTTGGCAACCAAAGGGGAAACACTTAACTTATCATAGACTGAAGTTTGACCATGGTTTAGGAAGTATAAAGGGTCACGAGATATCATGAAAATTTTCTAACTCAAGGTTTAAACAAGTGGTAACCCGATTAAGGTATTAGTCGCTTAATCACGTGAAGTAAAAGAGTAAACACAAAACATGAAGCAATACCGTGACTGACCAATGGGATAAAAGGTACATGGGAAACTCAACATTTTAAGTGACTGAAAAAGGTAATGACAAAACATAAGATAGCTAGGGTTTTCATTACAATGGTCACTTTTTCCAAATTATAATAGTCATCCCTTCCAAATTCTAAGGGTTTCTCAGAGCAGAGGCATAAAGAATGCAGAGAAAGGAGGAAAGGTCATAAAGACATGAAATTTTCTCCACACTTTCACAGGGGTCATGGAAGATACATAGGGCCAAATAGGAAACCCTAAAAATTAATCAAATCTAGACATTCTGGACATAATTGCATGGAAAGAGGCAAACAGTAAGACTAAAAAATGATATACAATACACAATAAGGACCAGAAAAGTTATCAAATCTTTGGCACAGGATGGGCTCTACCCTTGTGGGAGCCTCACTTAACCCCACCTGTCCAAATCTGAATAGTCATGAAAAATTGGATAGCATTTTGGCCATTTTTGCTGGATGTTTTCTTGCTAAACATAGAAACTAGTGGCCTCTGAAACATTCCATTGGGCATGGAGTCATTTCTATGAACAAAACCTTCTTTTGATAGAGAAATATATCTAAAGAAAAACTTATGTGCACGGGCACTTCTTGAAAACCTGGGAAGTTAGACTAGAAAGCTTTGAAAGAAAGCAGGAAATCTAATCTACCCTAAGCTAACCAGTGAGACAAACTTGGTTAAACAAAACCATTCACTGGATTGTTAAAGTAGCTACCTTTTCTGTTTAAAATACTTTGCATTACATGCATAAGGACAATTACAAGTATATGAGGCATGTATAGATTTGTCAAACAATAATAAGCTGCCTCTACAAAAATGAGATCAGATTCACTTATCTCAATCTGATCATGTGAAGGTACCTCAAAAAACTCCATTTGGGCTAGGTATCTGATAGGAAAGCCCCTTGAGATTTTGAAGGTAGAAACCTTCTTACTGGCATCTTCCTCTTCTTCATGGTTGTCCTCTTTCACTATGGAAAGCCATGTCATCTCCTCCTTAATGGTAAAAAACTATCATCTTCTTCCTTCAAACCGGCCAAAAGCTCATCAAAGCTGTCAAGATCCTGAAGATCTGAAATTAGCTCCAAATCTTGCTTAGGTGGCAGATTCTTTAAAAGAGATTAATCCAAAAATGGATCTTCTATAGCAGGCACACAACTCTGAACTCCCACTCCAAGGAATAGGGGTTCATCATTCAGTCCTTAACAAAAAAATCCCTACGATCTCTGAAAAATAATACTCTTCAAAGCCTTTGTCAATGTTCTCCTCTTGCTGCTGCAAATTTGCAGGGGTAGTTATGAAAATAACTTCATCTTCCTACTCAATGAAATTAGGCAGCTCATCCACCAAGGTTATATCATCTTCTTTGATATCCACCATCTGCTGATGTTGCACCTTTTTCCCTGATTGATTTTTAGTCATAAGAAATGACATAGTCTCTGCTTCCTCACCAACAAAGATGGGCAGCTCCTAAAATAGGTTCACCAAGATATCAGCTTGAATATCCATCCCCACCTTCTCTATTTTCTGTCCAAGTTCATCACAGTCCTCATTGATCTCTGAAGTCTCTGACCTCATCTCTTCCGCATCATCACAGAGAAGCTCATCTACCACAAGCTCCTTCCCTAATACTAAGCTAGTACCCTTGCAAAGGCTTGGCATTTGAAAACCAGGAGGTAGAGATGGCCATTGTCATAGAAGTTCATCACCCTGAGAGACAACAGAGGTCTCTTGGGATGAATCACTTCCTTGGACAAACCGCCCTTGCAGATTAGTGGGCTGATTTTCAATCATAGGTTCTTGGACAGAAGCCTTTGCCTTAAAGCTTGGAATATGCAATTGAAGAGGCTTAAGGAAAGACATATAAGGAGTATCTACCCTGAGACTTGGTAAGTCAAAGCCTGCACCACCTTGGTGTTGCTCCTTTGTGGCCACCCTTGTTGTAACCACCTCTCTAGGCTGTTGATGCTCAAGAGGCGGCTGCAAGTGCTCTGTTGGCTTCTGTGCTTCAAGAAGATCCTTGAAGCTTGGAAATGAATGCCTTTTAGGTTCCTCATGCATGGGATTTTGAAGAAAATGAGCCCTCCAACTTGGAATCTCATGCATAAGGGCTTCCCTTTCAGCAATTTGAGCTTTCAACTTTGCTGACATAATTTCAGCTTGGCGATTGAGCTCCTCTTCAAATTGCTTCCCTTGAAGCATCCCAATCTCAGAGATATATGCTTGCGAGGTCATTGCTTCATGGTATGGGGTTGACCCTATAAAATAGCCTTGAGTTTCCATATCTCTCTGCTCATAGGCCTGAGTTTCCATATCTTGCTACAAATTCTTTATCTCAGATATTTGCTTGACCATGTCAAGCATTTTAGCCTTTATCTTGTCTTGTTATCTCATAAAATCTGAGGTCTGAGACTATTGCCAAATGGGCTGAGAAGGTGGGGGG
>MU224846.1:1193291-1207584 GCA_018584345.1 Thuja plicata | reverse complement strand
CTTTGGAGGGCTTGCTCATAATCTCTCACAAGAGCATAATCATTTGGGGCATGTTGGATATATTGGTGGCCTTGTATAGTATGGAAGCTTGGGGTAAAAGTAGGCCTTGGAGGGCTTTGGTATGGCTAATGACTAGCCCACTAAATACTATTATCATAATGAGAAGGAGAGTAACCTAACTGTCCATAGTAACTTGACATGTCTACTCATATAGTTAGCCAGAATTTTAAAATATGTAAAAACTTGGAACATACCAGCACTTTGATCTTTGAAACTAGTAGACCTTTGGAGTCACCAGATATGCAGCAGAATGACCTCTTCTAGGCCCGATTCATCTCATCAGCATATCAGTGATAGCATGACTTGCAAGATAAAACTCTTTATGGAGTCCCACAGCGCGTGCCAGAATTGTTGTCTGGTAGACAAGGTGGGGGATGATAAAATTGACCACTTCCTGGTCTATATTTGGTCCTAAAAACTAGTATGCTCTTAGAGAGATGAACTTATTGCTTTTATCTCCTGTCCCACCGGGTGTACCCGAATTTTTTAACACCTAGATTTGCACCCTTACCCAAGCTCTTGTAGTCTTGGTAATCTAGTGTAACATGGGAATTGTCTCAAGGTTGTGGGGCCTTTTGCTAACCGAGATAAGACCTCTAGGTTCTAGGTTGGTTCCTCTTGATATGTCACCCTAATTTGCTTCTTGAATAGGAAAGTAAAGATTTGAAAGGGAAAGGGATAGAAGGACATGCTTTGAAAGGGAAATGACTGAAGAAAATCTACCTAATAGGTGATACACCAAATGTAAGGTATGAATCACAATACAAAGAATGAAGACACCGCAAAGAATTAGGTCTAGGAGATCATAACTCAATGAATAGGCTTACATCAGTAATTTATAAAAAGGCCTGAACTAAAGAATCAAACTATAACCTGCAAGCAGACATTCTTATCCACAATAGGGTATGGGAAATGAGACAGAATGCACGGGGTTGAAGTATACCCACAAGGTCATCAAATCAATAAAAATTCATAGAAATACACAAGTTGTAGAAAAAGAGAGAGATCAGGAACCCTAAGCTTTTACTGAATAACATTGCAAAATATTGAATCCATTAAGAGATAACTCAGACAAGGAGATACAGGGACTAAACATAAGTCACAAACTACCTCTGCAATATTCAAGTTACCAATGAAAGATTACAAACTTGGAAAAGCCAAGAGCAGAAAAAATGCTACGAAAACTTCTCCCAGAGAGAAAAACCTTAAGCCCTTAAGGCTCTAAAAAACATTATATAAACTCCTCAAATGCATGCAGGCGGGAGTCAAAAATGATTAGGGTTACATTACAATATGTTTACTTTGAACAACAGAAACCCTAACTGTCCCATCTGTCAGAAGAAACTCTGAGATTATCTATGAAAGATAAGACACATCTTTGAAAAGTAGCTTTGTTATAATGAAAATCTCTGAGAAAGGCCGGTGAATCTGATATGAAAGAAGGCCAGTCGAAATACATGTAATGAGATCTGATTAGGAAGCCCTGCTTGGGTAAATTTGGCCTTTACTATTCATAGAGAATATTGCCAGAAATCATATTGCCCCTTTGAAAAAAGCTAACTTAGTCATTACTCCTCCTAAAAGATCACCCCTTTTCCATCTAACTTCTGCCAGTCGGCCTTTGTTACTATTCAAATCTGATCTGCAAAGATATTTTGAATTTAAAATATAAAAATGGTCATTGTGGCGCCATCCTTTTCTTTTATCGGGTGGCCAAGCTTGAGACCTTGTTTCCTTTTAAATGAGAACTGTCAGATCATATTTTCTTTGTATTTGATCTGCTTATCCCGCGCTGTGTCCCTACCCTTAACCACCACCCGACCGTAGTTATCTTTTCCTTTTAAGTCGCCAGGTCTCCTGAGTTTTCATTAACCGCAGCTTAGATCTAGCAACCCCCCGACTTTCGTAGATCTTGGCTTTGATCGAAAAACAGTCGCTAGATCTCCCGATCACTATGGAATACACCCCTTTATCTTGAAGACCTAGAAACTAAGGCAATATCCTTATCACATGAACATTTGGCATATTTGCACCTTGACTGGTGATCCCTCGAATGACCATGAAGGCTCGGGTCTATGCTACCACTTGTCAACCTTGCACTGGCTTCTATTTTCTTGATCAGCTCTGACAATGCACCAACTGTATTGCTACATCAGACATCCTTTACTTTTGAATTAAGAGACTATGCAACTATCCCTTCATTCACGTAATCGGGAGACATGTTTGACCTTTTGACTGAGATCAGGCGATCACCCGACCATCATTGATCCCCTCATTCTTTCATCCGACGGCCCTCCCTTAATCTCATGATATTTGGGGTAAACCCTGATTTATATTGAGACTTGGCGATAAAAGGGGAAACACTTAACTTATCATAGACTGAAGTTTGACCATGGTATAGGAAGTATAAAGGGTCGCGAGATCTCATGAAGATTTGACAACTCAAGGTTTAAACAAGCGGTAACCTGACTGAGGTATTAGTTGCTTAATCGCGTGAAGTAAAAGAGTAAACATCGAACATGAAGCGTTACCGTGACTGACCAATGGGATAAAAGTCACATGGGAAACTCAGCATTTTAAGTGACCGAAAAAGGTAATGAAAAAACACAAGATAGCTAGGGTTTTCATTAAAACGGTCACTTTTTCCAAATTATAACAGTAATCCCTTCCAAATTCTAAGGGTTTCTCAGAGCAAAGACATAAAGGACGTAGAGAAAGGAGGAAAGGTCATAAAGACATGAAATTTTCTCCACACTTTCACAGGGGTCATGGTAGATACATAGGGCCAAATAGGAAACCCTAAAACTTAATCAAATCTAGACATTCCAGACATAATTGCATGGATAGAGGCAAATAGTAAGACTGAAAAATGATATCCAATACACAACAAGGACCAGATTATTATCAAATCTTTGGCAGAGGCTGGGCTCTACCCTTGTGGGAGCCTCATTTAACCCCACATATCCAAATTTGAATATAGTCATGAAAAATTGGATAACAGGCAAATAAGAAAATTAATGTCCAACATATTTGGAGTTTTTTTGAGGCTGGACATGGTAAAGGAGAAAACGATGATGCCAGTGCATGTGTTAAGAGAACCCTATATAGAGAGCAACTCAAATTTGAGAAAAAGGAAAAATTTAAAGATGCACACGCAATTTTTGAGTGGTGTAAAACAAGTTTGTCTAAAGGATCAAGTTAGAACTCTATAATCACATGTTTGTTTTGGCTAGTTGAAGAGAATAATATCTTTTCAAGATATGATTGTGATACAATCAGCGGGTGTGCTAAATGGAATTCATTTATGAGCTCTAATTCTAACACTTGGACTATATGGACTAGGGAGCTTGTATCTTTTTGTCAATTTTGTGTTGCAGGTGAATGGGAAGAATGGGAGAATATGGAATGGGTTGAAGAATGAAAATATAAATCCTTAACACCTAGTGAGCCACAAGATCAAGATGATATAAGAAATGAAGACCTAAATAATGCATTTGCATCAGAAGATTATGATCGTGTTTGAGACCTCATACAACCTAGTAATTTAATTCGATTTCTTGTAAAACTTTAAACCATATTATTAATGTATGTCATATGATTTATGATTTTATTTGGAATAAACATATAAGAATTTTTATTTGTACATGTACTTAATTTTGTTCTCTAGGACATACGTATGTTGTTGTTGCATTTGAGGATAATGAAGAGTAGACTGATTATTGGCTAGCTCCATGTGTATAACCTAAGAAAAATTTGATATGTCATGAAGTAGATGATGATTCTTTTCAGTATCCAATTGGGTTTGTTGTGGTTGTTGGTACATGGCTACACAAATACCTAACAAGAAGGAATGATTTTTCAGCTTTTGAGGACTACCAATCAGAAAAGAAGATTATACATCATTTTCCATTTGGTAGTGGTAACAAATATCAAATTAGAAAGATACAAAGGGAGACCTGCTAATAAAATATTATGGACACTTTCAATGGAAGAGCATGAGGCAATCATAGACACATTGCAGAAAAGAGAGGATGTTGATGAGACATTAGGTTGAATCAAAATTATACATGTAAGTTTTTGTTAATTATTTTATTTTTATATGTAGACACATGTCTTCTTTCAAGTCTCATATGTAGAGCTAATTAATTTGGTTTTTAGGTGTTTGGAGTATAATTGGACAACATAGATGTTAGACAAATTGTGCATTTTACAACTTTTGGCTAATAAAAGTTGTAATGCTAGGTGAGTGCAATTCATTTATTTAACTTTTGGATCCTATAAATGAATTTTATATTTAAATATACATATTTTCTAACATAATTTCAACATTCATTTTTATAATGCAGGACTTCTAGAGGTTGGCTCCTAAGAAAGGAGGTAGGTGGATAATGTGTACTGATTCTAGGGCAATAAATAGGATAACTATTAGATATAGATTTCCTATTCGTAGAATAGAAGATTTAATGGATTACTTAAGGGGTGCTAAGTACTTATCAAAGATTGATTTAAAAAGTGGATACTATCATATTAGGATGAAAGAGGGTGATGAGTGGAAGTCATGTTTTAAAACCACAGAGGGGCTATATGAATGGTTAGTAATGCACTTTGGGCTTACAAATGCACTGAGTACTTTTATGAGGGTTATGAATGAGGTCCTAAAAGACTATATAGGGGTATTTTTGGTAGTATACCTAGATGATATCCTCATCTTTAGAAAAACAAAAGAGGAGAACATGAAGCACCTAGAACTTGTGTTGAAAAGGTTACAAGAAGAGAAGCTCACCATAAATCTTGAAAAGAGTGAGTTTATGAAACAAGAACTAGTCTACCTAGGATTTCTAGTATCCCAAGGTGACTTGAATATGGATAAGAGTAAAGTTGAATCCATTTTGAGTTGGCATACTCCTAAAATAGGGAATAAAGTCAGAAGCTTCCATGGGTTATCCCAATTCTATAGGAAGTTTGTTAGAAGATTTAGTGAAATCTGTGCACCAGTCCTTGACACTATTAAAGGAGGACTTACGAAAATGTTTGTATGGACCAAGGAAGCCAATGAAGGGTTTGAGAAATTGAAGAAAGAAGTGGAAACATAGCCAATACTGGTTTTGCCAAGTTTTGATAATTTATTCATCATGGAATGTGATGCTAGCAACATAGTAGTGGGTGCAGTCCTAAGTTAGGAAGGAAGACCAGTAGCCTTCTTTAGTGAGAGGCTTAATGAAGCAAAGTCTAGATACTCATCCTATGATCTAGAGCTTTATGCATTGGTGCAAGCTCTTAAGAAGTGGAGGCACTAATTGTTGCCAAAATAATTTGTGGTATACACTGATAACCAGGCCCTAAGATACATAAATACACATGAGAAGCTTAGTTTGAGGCATATAAAGTGTATGGAGTTTCTACAATCATACACTTTTACTATCAAGCAGAAGAAGGGGGTAAATAACAAAGTTGTAGATGCCCTTAGTAGGAGATTTCTTACCATCCAAGAGATACAGTTGCAAAGTATAGGGGTTGAAGGATTCAAGGATATTTATGAAGGAGATATAGATTTATCAGAGATCTACTAGGTGTGTACTGATTTTGAAAATCACTTTCAAAGTGTATATGCAGACTATACCTTACAGAATGGTTTATTGTTCAAAGGAAAACAACTATGTATCCCAAGGGGTTCCATGAGGGAGAACCTCATCTAAGAGAAACATAATGGTATTTTGAGTGGATACTTTGGGTTAAAAAAGACCCTAGACTTAGTGGAGAGATTCTATTGGTGGCCTTAAATGCAGAGGGATATAAGAAGGTATTTTGAGCAATGTGGTGTTAGAAGGAAAAGGGAACATAATTATAGGTAGGTATTTATCAACCATTTCCAATCCCAAATAGACCATGGGAGTGCATAAGTATGGATTTCATAGTAGGACTACCTAGGACACCAATTGGTTTGGACAGTGTGTTTGTGGTAGTGGACAGATTCAGTAAGATGGGTCATTTTATCCCATGTAAAACAACACATGATGCCTGTCACATTTCCCACCTTTTCTTCAAGGAGATAGTAAAGATATATGGCTTGCCAATGAGCATAGTTGAACACAGGGATGTGAAGTTTATGGGGCACTTTTGGAAGACCCTATGGAAAAGGCTAGGAACTAACTTGTCCCATAGTTCTGTATATCATCCTCAAATGGATGGTCAGACAGAGGTAATAAACATGGTACTTGGAAACTTGCTAAGATGTTTGACTAAAGAGTATGGGCAAGGATGGGAACAAGTTATTCCACAGGCATAATTTGCCTATAATAATAGCACAAATAGGACTACTGGTTAGAGTCCATTTGAAATTGTATATGGATTATATCCAATAGGTGTTCTTGAGCTTAGAGACCTAAAGGGTTATGAAGGGATCAATGGTCATGCAAATGATTTTTCTCAATCAATGAGAGAGGTTCACGAGCAAGTGAAGAAGACATTAATAGAGGCTAATCATAAATTGAAAGCTAAGAAGGATGAAGGGAGAAGAGACTTACAATTTCAAGCAGGAGAGCTGGTGATGGTATTCTTGAACAGGGATAGGCTGCAGAAGGGTATACCAAGAAAACTAAAAATGAAGAGGATTGGACCATGTAAAGTGTTAGCTAAGTATGGCTCCAATGCCTACAAGATAGATCTACCCAAGAATATGTCCATTTATACTATTTTCAATGTGAAGGACTTGATTTAGTACAAGGGACCAGGGATAGATGAGGGAGAACATAGTATAGAGGCTACTAAGGATGTGGAAGAACTTAGAGTACTTGTCCAAGCTAAACCACACATGGAGAAGATTATGGATTCAAGAGTGAAGAAGAAAAAAAGGAACAAAATCTAAGTGGAACACTTAGTGAAATGGGAACACCAACCTGAGTCAGAGGCTACTTGGATAGCAGAAGGAGACTTCAAGAAGCATGGAATAAGCATGGATTTTGTCACACCTAAGGTACCTTTATTTTCTTGTTGTAGGGGGAGGATGGTGTAGGAGCACCTTAAGGTCTCATGGAAGATCTCTTCAAATTTTGGATTGTAGGTGGTTCTAGCCAACCACCAAGTTAATAAGGACTAGTTATAAAGTTATGAGTTTGATTTGGTGTGTGTTTTGAGGTAAGAGTGTTTGGAGTCATGTGATTTGTGTGTTCAATTAGGCTCTAGTGTCAAAGTCCTAGGAAAGTGAATAAAGGGTCAAAGTTTGACCAAGACTCCAAAATGGAGTGGCATTTATGTTTTTGATGTTTTAAAGTGTTTTAAGATCCAAAGAAGTGATTCTAGATTTATTTATACAAGTTAGGATAGTGGATTGTAAATTGAGCAAAAAGTTGTAAAAGTTGCTCATGACAACTTTGCAACTTTGCAAAGTTGTCATGACAACATTTCCTAAAAACTAGGAAATAGATTTAATGGTGTTCTAATCCCAACCTAAGGGTCCAAAAATGTGGGGATAGGATATATAAGGTTAGAAAAGCCCTAATCTAGGGGTTGGAAGTGACATTGTATGGAATGTGATTTGAAAAGCCAAGATTTGGACTGTATTTTGTGATAGAGCCTTCATCCAGACCTTTAATGGATTGAATTAATGCATTGATCCTTTCTTATTTTTCATTTAATTACTCTGTGTGGTGTTAGTTTGATAGTTTTGGCATTCTTGTTACTTGTTTTGTATTTCTTTAGTTTTACTGGTTCGCTGGTGTGTTCAGAGCTAGTCTTGTAAATATGAGTCCCACTTGAGTTCCCATGGTTGGAAAACTATGGAAAATTGGAATCAAGTAGGGGACCTTGAAAATAATGTAAATATGGTCTGTGGAGTCATTTTGTGTAGGGGAGATAATTTTTCCAACAAGCCCTAGGTGAGTGCAGAGACATTCTCGTTAGGAGCTTGCTCAGAACAACAACATGAGAAGTTGCTAGATGGATTGGTTTGTGCCAATAAATGGTTGGAGCATGTAGGGGAATGTTTCCTTAATAAGTGACTACAAGGAGAAGAATGGAGGAGTTTATTTGATCACCTTATGAATGCAAAGAACCCAGACTAGTTCACATGCCCTAAAAACCTAAGAAAATAGGGGTTTTCTAGAAGTCCTATGTAAGGATAGTTTGAAGACCTAAAACCTAGAAAATCCTTGAGCCTAGGGTGGTAATAGAAAGAATCCACTACTAGTTCAGTGGGTTGTTAAGGATAATTTGAAGAAAATCAAAGATTTCAGTTTCTAGGAGGCCTAATAGGGATTAAAAGGCTACAAGGCCTAAAACCAAGAAAAGAAGAACTCGATGGGAAAACCAATGAAAGAATCCATAAAATTGGATCAAAAATAGTTGAAAGAGACCTAGGAATAGTTAGGATACCTGTTCCAATTTCCAAGAATGGATTGGGAGAAAATTGGCTAAATAGAGCCTATGGGTGCATAGTTGGATTAAGAAGGATAGGAGAGTGATTAAAGTTGGTGGAGAGTTCTAAAGGAAGTAGAGGATCATAGAATTTTCATCTAGATAGGGTAGATAAAGATACCCTAGGAAGACCAAAGAGAGGGTCTTAGATAGAGAAAGCATGCTCTTGTGGTTTAGAGCTCCCCATCACTCGAGTAGAGTGTCAGGTTCTTCACTATAGACAAATCTGTTGTAATCTTCCAGTTCCTTTTTGCTTTCCTCATCATTTTTCTTATAAAATTCATCCACTTTAACATTTTCACTTTCAATCATTTTGTTAGAAAATTTGTTAAGAAATTTACAAGCTTTGCTTTTGGTAGAATGTCCTATAAATATTCCTTCATCACTTTTGGAGTCAAGCTTTACATTTCCATCATCTTTCAATATATAACATTGACTTCCAAAAATTATAAAGTAACATACATTTGGTGTGTATCCATACCATAGCTCATAAGGTTTCTTATTGGTGTCTTTCTTTAATTGAACTCGGTTTAGAGTATAGACAGTAGTACTTACAGCTTCTCTCTAGAATTTTTGTCTGATGCCTTTTTCAATCATCAATGTTCTAGCACAATCAATGATTGATCTATTCCTCCTTTCAACAATCCCATCTTGTTGTGGTGTTATTGGTGCAGAAACCTGTCTTTTAATTCCATGCTCATTACAAAATTTATTGAATTCATTAGAAATAAATTATCCTCTATCTGATCTTAGACATTTCAGTTCTTTTCCCCTTTATTTTTCAACTATAGCTTTATACCATTTGAACATCTTAAATGCTTTAGAATTCTCTTTTATGAACATGACAGTCATCATCCTAGAATAGTCATCAACAAATAGAATGATGTATCTGTCACCATTATAGCTCTTTGTTCTCATTGGTCTACATAAGTCAGTATGGACTAATTATAGAATAGCATTCCAAATAAAGATGAGCAAGCAACTGGTAAAGGTCTTGGAAAATCATCATTTTGTGGTCTAAAATCCATTGGACCAGTATACAACATCCATTAAGGAAATTACTTTGGCTGATCCATTGAGCCTCGAGATGTAAACTCCCATAGATTATTTATTGATTAAATTTGATGAGGTGGCCGATGCACAATTATGGCCCTCTAGAGATTTTGACTGTTCAATATTGGGACAACTTTCCCAGCTAGTGCTCAAAGCTCATGATGCCACCACGGTGGTCTCATAAATGATGGCAAAGGATGAGGATGTGAATGATCACCTTGAGAATACTATCAGTCATCATGACTGTCTAAAAGAGGTAGATGAGGATGGAGTGATAAAAATATTATTGGCCTTTATGAAGTTAAAAGAGAAATGAGTCCTCTGAGTTACAAGATTCCTCCTCGTGAATCCATGTTCTTGTATTCATTATTCTTTGAGTGTAAGCTCCCAGATTCCAGAGTTTCAGACTTTATTCTTTGTATTCTTTATGGTGGTCTGAGTCGATGATTATCCCTGAAGCCAACCGACCACCATCTCAAATCATTGTTAGTGCCTTGTCAGAAATTGGGCAGGTATAGTACAACATAGAAGTGACAGAAGAAGGGTAAAAGAATGCATGTGCCTCCTTAGCTCTTGAGGAAAGTTTAAAGAGGAATGAGTGCTCCAGGTTCTGGAATTCCTCCCTGTGAATCCATGTTCTTCTATTCAGTAATCTTTGACAATAAGCTCCTAGATTCCAGAGTTTTGGACTTTATTCTTTGTATTATTTATGGTGGTCTGCATTGATGATTTCCCCAGAGCCGATTGACCGCCATCTCAAATCATTGTTAGTGCCTTGTTAGAAAGTGGGCAGGTATAGTACAACATCACAAGTGATAGAATAAGGGTAAAAGACTACACACGCCTCCTTTGCGCCCGAGGCACCGATTCAAAATTTAATGTTTGAGGTGTGAGGAAGGTACTTAGAGACACAGAGACACCTCTACATTTATGGAGCACCTGGTTTGAAGCTCTTCTCTTTTCTCTCTTCTATCTTTTCAATAATTGTATATAAGAGGGATGATTCTGACAGCGCAAGTAGTAGCGGCTGTGAATATTGTATTTAATGTAAATATGTAGGTTTTATAGGTTGAGGATCCTGATGTAGATAGTAGAGGCTTGTCTACAAATAAGAGTTCTGACAACATTTTAAGGGTCAGTGAAATTGATGATTTTGTTGTCCACAGTGATTGTGGCTTTCATACTTTTAGTTCAGTTGTTTAATCAGTATCAGTAGATTAACACTTGCTTGGCGCCATGGATGTACCAACTAGTGATGGTGGACTCTTGAAGTTAATGAAGGAATAACATATTTCTCTTTGTGCTATGCTTTGTGTTGTCTCTGGTTTAAGACTTAACAATTATCTTTCATGTTGTATTATTCCTTATGTCCCTTGTTCTAGTTCTTTCGTAGATAAATGAACTGCTTTACCTAGCTACCGATGTGTGTTTGGTTGATGATCGCATGTGAGTTTAGTATTATAGTTGGTTCTTAATCTAGAACATTATTGATGTTTGAAATTTTATAATATGATTATAGATATATTTTCTTTCTAACTCTGGCCTATCTTTTTATAATTTATTTGTTAGAACTAATTGTTACTTGCAGGAAACCTCACCCATCCTCAATCCCCAGAATTTGATGAGTTAAAACCAGAAATCCCCTTACCATAAAATAGTCACCTTCCCAACTGAACCTCTCCTGCACCATCATGACCCAACTACCAGGTGCTTGAGGATAACTTGCTCTCTGATAAACCTCTTTAGGAAAAGTTGGCCGGTACTCTAGTACTCGGTGACAACTCTCATCTTATTGGTGAGGCTGTCATAAAGTCCTGTCAACATTATCTACTGTGATAAATCTAATGCTATAAATATCTCAGAGAATCATGTGTTACACTCAAGGACAAAGCATATTTATATGAAGATTCATATATTGAGGGATAAAGTCAGTGAAAAGGAAGTAAAACTAGAATTTGTATCTTCTAATGAACAAATTGCTGATATCTTTACAAAGCCTTTTTCAAAGGATACATTTGTGTATCTCAGGTAAAATATTGGGGTAATATCCTCTACTGATTAGATTTATGATGTTGAGGATGACATCAGTCCAGTAAGCTTATTAGAATACCATTCACTGGATTGATGAAGTTTGGGGAATACTTCTTAGGGGGAGCAGTCTTATGGTTATTTTGGTTTGGTACTGAGATTTTTCTATTTTTCCTTTTGAGGTGAGTTCATTTTTTTTTAATGTCTTTGTTCCTTTTCCATTTATGTCAAAGGGGGAGAGATTGTGTGAAATGGAGGAGTTATTATGCTCTAGAGAGATTGTGTTGATTTGCTAGATATTCAGAGTGATCAGGTGGATATATTAATGACTTTGTCCATTGATCAGTTTTTCAATTTGCATGTTTCCATCAATGCCAAAGGGGGAGATTGTTGGATGAGTGTTGATCATTTTAGATTTTGTCTTTTTGGTGTGCTAACAATAATGTTTTGTCATTAATGTCAACATAATGGTTACTATTTTAGACAATGTGTTCAGTCTGTTCGGTGATGAAGATTTCAATTATTTGGGTGCTATATTGAAGATCTTGAGATGTGATCATAAGGTGTTGTTTGATGGTTTCTATAGTTTTTCGAAAGAGGTTTGCATATGTTGAGATGATAGTTTGAGTATAGTTTGATCGAGTTGTTGGTTGTTGTTGTTGTAGTGTTCCTGTGTACAAAGATTGAGTATTTAGATTGTTACAACTATGATTTGATATTTTAGAGGTTGTGAAGCTGGTGATTACATGGTGCCTTATCATTGTGTTCACAACTAGTGTTGTTCACGATTAAGAGTACGACAAGCTATCTTTTGTTATGACAAAGTTGAGTATTAGATTTTTCCTTTGATCGAAGATGGAGATGAGATGATGCGAGTGTTCTGAATGTTATTCATGCTTCTTTTTGGTGTTCTTAGATCATGTAATGATTGTGCTATTAGACTACATCATTGGATGTGATCAGATTTCCTATTTTTGATACAGTGTTGTTGGTTCTTCATTTAGGTCTTAGGAAAATTTAAGGAGTAACGTGTTGTGATTCATGATGTTTTTTTTGTGACGCGCTAATGTGTTAGTGGTTGATGATTTGGGTCCTATCTAAGTCTTACCCATCTTTATTTGGATTTCTTGGAGGATTGAGCTTAAAGGTTATATCTTTTTGTATAGTCAAAAAATGGAAGCACTTCCATGGTAGACTGGTTTATCCTTCCGAGTAAGTGGTTTGGGGTCATATAAAGCACCTATAATGGGTTCTTGATGTTGACATGGATTCCCCCCTATTTTTTCCCTCTTTCCAATCTTGTTTAGCCTGATTACTGCATTCTGGATTGCAGACTGGTGATTCTGGGCTTCAGAGTCAGGGTCGACCTTTTAGATCTATGTCAACCTCGACCCTGACCTAGGTCAAGGTCAACCTCAACCCTGACCTAGGTCAGGGTTGACCTCAAACTTGACCTAGGGTTCAGATCCTGGGGTCTTACATTTTTTGAAGGTCGGCCTTTGCAAAAAGTTTTTCCCGCTTCCAGGTCGGCTGTTTCAGGTTTTGAAGCGTTGATTCCTAAATTATATTTAATATAGGTCCTCTCCTAGGGGTAAAGGATTTAATGAGAATTTAATCCTCCTATGTAGGCCTCCTTAGAAGATTGTGCCCTAATTCCATATAAAAGAGAAGCTTTCTCTCTCATTTTCTCTAAGAACCATCATCAAGCGAACTAAGTCTTCTAATCGTGATCAAGCATTCCTAATTGAGATCAAGAATTTTCAAGTGAAGTTCAAGCAAGAAATCAAGAAATATTTCAAGCAAGCATTCATCCATTCAAGCATCCATTTTCATGAAGGAGATCCATTGGAGGCCATTGAAGGATTGAAGCTACATGGTGCCCTTTTGGTTATCTCCCCATCCATCTTCTTCCAAGCCTATTCCAAAGTCAAGAACCCATTCAAGACTTGGTGTTGGAGATCTATTATCAAGAGATTGAAGGCATCCGACCTTTCTACATTCTACATTTGAAGCATACTTGTGGATTCAAGGATTCAAATCCGCCACAAGAACTCTTCCAAGCAAGGTGAACTTATGCATTTACTTTGTCCATTTCTGCAATTTCAATTACATATATTTAAGGTTAATTCCAAAAATGGGGTTTGACCAATGCAAACCCCTCCCCTACAAAAAAAAAATCTATTTTTCTTGTAGGTACAGGTTCAGGATTGCAGTTTTGAGACCAGATCTGGATACCCTTTTCGGCAAACTTTCGGGATCTGCGAATAGAGTCACTTTCAGATCTGTGCAGGTCAGGGTCGACATTATTGGGTTAGGGTTGAAATTTTTGGGTCACATTTGACCTTTTTCATAAGACGACATCAGAATGAAAAATGATTTCTGGGTTTTGATTGTCTCTACGTTCCAGTTCCGGATCATACTTCTGTTTTTCTAGAAATAGCCTACAGACCTCAGAAAATAGCATTCTTTGATCTGAACTATTTTAAGGTTGGTACTTCATCTCATCCATTTCAATTCCTAGAACTATCATATACATTCCTTTCTAAAATGGGAATTTAAGATCTTTCCTCTTTGCTCTCATTTCGAAATGGATTATTCATTTGTGCATTGATGCTTCTTTTGGGTTAATCAATTTGGATCTTTCATTTGTGTATTTGAGGTTAAAAGGAACATCTTATCTTCCCCACACATCACACAAACATCCACTTATTTCAAATGTTACATGTTCATATGTTACATT
>MU224846.1:1144088-1163561 GCA_018584345.1 Thuja plicata | reverse complement strand
AACAAGGTCACACCTAACAGTGTGTTTGTAACCTTTAACAAGGTTGGCTCTTAACAGGGCTCACTTCAGAAGAGTGAAAATTTGGGGTACCGGTCCTAGTGGTTTTTTCCCTTAACAGGGTTTCCACATTAAAATTCATGTGTTATGTGTGTATGGTTTATTACTTTACTGTTTTACATTTCACATATGCATTTTATGATTTATCGATATACTCTTCATAGTTACTGTATTTCGGTAAATAGTTATACTGCCTATCGATAATCAAGGAGAATAAGGACAGACAAGGTAAAACGATAGACAGATAATCATTATAAGTATCTCATGGCATGCATCTTGTAGGGACATAATAATCTGAAGTTTATTTGATTGGTGGTTAGAATAAGGATAATATTTTGAGTCCACTGATTCACCCCTTCCCCTCTCAATTATTACTAACAATTGGTATCAGAGCTTGTGTGCTTAGAAGGAAGGTTTGAAGACCTAAGTCAAAGATCACAAGATGAATAGACGAGATGTGCCCAAGTTGAAAAAAGATCATTTTTCTTCATGGAAAATAAGGATAAGACTCCACTTATCAGGTATTGGTAATGATGTTACTCAATTCCTTGAAACCCAATATGTGTTGCCCATAGGAGCACCAATAGTTGAACAAATGAGAGAGAAGCATGAACATAATGGCATGATGATAGACCTTGCTTCCTCACTCTCCAATGCTAAATTTGAAGATGTCAAAGAATGCAAAACTGCAAAGCAAATGTGGGACAAATTGAATCTTGGAGATGGTGGTGACAAAAATGTTGAGAGCCAAGGAAAAAAGCCTTAGAGGAAATTTTGATGATCTCAAAATGAAAGAAGGAGAAAACATCACTCAGTAAAACACAAGAATTAAAGAGGTAGTCAATGTTATCCGAGGAGTTGGAGGTGTACTGGAAGAGGATACAGTGGTAAGTAAAATCTTAAGAACCTTATTGCCTGCATATGCTATTAGAGTTTCTATCATTCAAGAAATGCGAGCAGTAGCAAACAATACAGTTACTCTTGATAGTTTAATTGGTAGACTGATTTCATTTGAGATGAATAACTTTGACAATAGTGTCTTACCAAACTTAGAGTCTGCATTTAAGTCTTCTATGAAGATAAGCAAATCAAGTCATAGACACTCATCTAGAAGAGACAGTGAAAGTGAAAGTGAAGAAGAAGATCTAGATGAAATAGAATAACTTATGGCTAGAAGAATGAAGTGAGGCAAAGGTAAATACAAAGGAAAGTTACCACTTGTATGCTTTAATTGTAAAGAGATTGGACACTTTGTTGCAAGATGTACTAACAGAAGAAAATATGATAGAAGTAATGACAGATATTTTGAGAAGAAGTCTGACAGAGGTGATTACAGAAGCTACCAACAATCATAAATAAGAGATACTAGAGACTATAAGGACAAAGGAAAGAAGGTTAGATACCTAGCTAAATGCAAGGATGATGATACTGACACCGAATCTGATGAAGACATCAAGATGGTGTTTTTGGCTATACAGGATGATTTAGATGATGATGAAGAAAGGTATGTAGAAACTGCTCTCATATCTAAAATTAGCAAAAATCATGTTTGGATCATAGATAGTGGCTGTACTCATCATATGACCGGCGATAAGCAAAAGTTTGAGAATTTTGAATATTACAAGGGTGGATCAGTAAGAATGGGAAATGACACACCTTGTCTAGTTGAAGGTAGAGGAACAATAATGTTGAATAACTAGATAAAATGTGAGAATGTTTATTAGGTAAATGGATTGAATTATAATCTATTGAGTGTTTCTCAGTTGAATAATTCAGGTCACAAAGTAGCATTTGAAAACAAAAAGGCAAAGATCTTCAACAAATCTGGAAATTTGATTGGTGCCGGTGAGCAGACAAAAGTTAACTTATTCTATCTAAATGATACTGAATCCACTTGTTTGATTTCTACAAATGAAGACATATGGTTATGGCACAAAATACTGTGTCATGTGAACTTTGACAACATGATAAAAATTAGCAAAAAGAGAAATGTCAGAGGCTTACCGACAATGATCAAGCCTGACAACATCATGTGTAAAAACTGTCAAAAAGGTAAAATGACAAAGTCTAGTTTCAAAAGTGAAACCCATACATATGATGCAATTCTAGAATTAGTACATACTAATTTATGTAGACCCATGAGGACAAAGAGTTATTAAGGAGACACATACTTTATTCTCTTTGTTGATGATTACTCTAGAATGATGACATTTATGTTTCTAAAAGATAAATCTGAAGCATTTACGATGTTTGAATGGGATAAGGCCATGGTAGAGAAAAAAAGTGGTAAGGATCTAAAATGTTTAAGATCATATAGAGGAGGTGAGTTTATATTAGATGAATTCACTAATTTTTGTAAAGAGCGTGGTATAAAAAGATAGGTTTTTGCACCAAGAACACCACAACAAAATGGGATTGCTGAGAGAAGGAACAGATCAATAGTTGATTGTGCAAGACCACTAATGGTGGAGAAAGGCATCACCCAAATATTCTAGAGGGAAGCTGTCAGTACTGCTGTTTACGCACTGAACAAAGTACAATTGAAGAAAGACACCAAGAAGACACCTTATGAGCTATGGTATGGACACACACCCAATGTAAGTTATTTCAAAATTTTTGGAAGTCAATGTTATATCTTAAAAGATGATAGAAATGGAAAACTTGACTCCAAGAGTGATGAAGGAATTTTTCTAGGGTACTCTACCAAGAGAAAGGCTTACAAATGTCTAAACAAAGCCTCTAACAAAATTATTGAAAGTGAAAATGTAAAGATAGATGAATTTGTAGAGAAGAATGAACAAGAAAGCACTAAAGAACTAGAGGACTACAATAAGTTCACTTACAACGAAGAACCTGACACTCTACCCCACCAACAATGGAGAGCCCCTGAGCTACAATTCATTTCTCCCGAGCATCAGGCTGCAAATACTGACGGTGAAGATAATGATCAAGACAATGTGCAAGGTGATGAAGAACAAAATGAAGGCCAAAATAATGATCAAGCTGATAGATAAAGAACTATACCTGTACTTGCAAGATATGTAAGAAAGAACCATCTAGAGGTCCAGATCATAGGAGATAAGAAAGCTCGTACAAGAACAAGAAGCAAGTCTTTAAACTCAAATTGTTTAATTTGTGAGTTTGAGCCAAAATCTGTTAATGCTGCACTAGATAATGAGGAATGGATAAGTGAAATGAATGATGAGATTGAGCAGATCGAGAAGAAAAAAATATGGTCACTTGTGCCAAGACCAGATGACAAGAATGTCATCGGTACAAAATGGATATTCAGGAATAAGCTAAATGAGAATGAAGAAGTCACAAGGAACAAAGAAAGGCTAGTATGCAAAGGGTATGCACAAGAGGAAGGTATATAATATGGAGAGACCTTTGCACCCATTGCAAGGCTAGAAGGAGTAAGAATACTGCTTTCTTATGCTGCATATAAAGGATTCAAATTATATCAAATGGATGTCAAGTCAGCTTTCCTAAATGGAATACTTGAAGAAGAGGTATACATTGAGCAACCATAAGGGTTGGTCGATCTAGACAAGAGAAAAATGGTATGTAGACTGCACAAAGCCTTGTATGGATTGAAACAAGCTCCCAGAGCCCAGTATGAATGAATTCATTCCTATCTAATAAGTATTGGATTTGTAAGGACTAGTGAAAATAAAAATCTTTATTTGAAGGAAGATACTAATGCTAACACTTTGATTGCTGAAATATTTGTTGATGACATCATATTTAGAGGCAATGATATGCTATGTAAATCATTTTTTGATGAGATGAGAAAAGAGTTTGAGATGTCTATGTTTGGAGAGATCAAGTTCTTTCTTGGTCTATAGATCATTCAATAAAGTGAAGGTATTTTAATTACTCAGTCCAAATACATCAAAGAGGTCCTGAAAATATTCAAGATGGAAGATTCCAAGCTAGTTGGAACACCGATGGCTACAGGATGTAAGTTTCCAAAAGAAGACAAGACAACAGAGGTAAATCAAACTTTGTACATATCAATGATTGGAAAACTCATGTATGTTGTACACACTAGACCAGATATTGCACATGCAGTGGGAATTGTTGTTAGATTTTTTGCTAACCCCAAGGAATCATATATGACTGCTGTAAAAGGAATCCTAAGATATCTAAAGAATACTGAGGAATTTAGATTATGGTATAGAAGAGAAGACAAATTTGAACTTAAGGTGTTTACCGATGCTGATTGGGCTAGAAATCTTGATGACCGAAAGAGCACAACTTGAGGAGAATTATTTATGGGTGACAGACTTGTCACATGGATTAGAAAGAAATAGGGACGCATCTCTCAATCTACTGTAGAAGCAGAGCATGTTAATGTTGCTGCAAATTGCTCAAATATTGCATGGATCAAACAGTTGTTGGAAGGTATGCATATGAAGATCTTAGAACTACTGACTATCTATTGTGATAACACCAGTGCAATAAACATTTCCAAGAATCCAGTCATGCATACAAAAATTAAACACATTGTCATCAGGTATCATTACTTAAGAGAACAAGTTCAAGAAAAAGAGGTGATACTTGAATATGTGCAATCCAAAGAACAATTGGCTGATATCTTCACCAAGCCACTGCCCAAGGGTATGTTTGAGTACTTGAGAAAGGGACAAGGGGTCAAACCCTTTTCTACCAGTCAGTAAAAGAGTGAAGGCTGCATCAGCCTACTTATTATCAGAATATCATTCATGTTGATGCAAGCAAAGAGAAGAACTTCAAAGCTACATCTATATAAAGACAGGTATATATCAGAACTAAGCACCAGAGCATATTGTTGTATTGTTAATGGATAAGGGAAATTCAAAGAATATATTATGGATGGAGAGAAAAGATCACTTGACATTAATGTCAGATATTTGTAAGATATTTGTTTGGCATTACTGTCAAAGGGAGAGCTTGTTTATCCATATTATCACAATCTTCAGAAAAAGAAGAAAGATTATCCATTATCAGATTACTCCAACAGGGAGAGATCATATCCATAGGGAGAGAATTTGTATGAAGGAGTTAATACAAAAGAAGAGTTGCTGACAAGAGAGAAAGACATCAAATGTGAAGAACAGTCAAAAGAGAGATATTGACACAAGGAAAGGATGCAACACATCATAACAAGAAACGTAGAGAGCTACAAGAATCAAATCTAAGCTAAAACAAAGCTTAGCGGTGGTTAGACATTTTTATTGGTTATGAAAACAAACTGTTTGGTAGTTTGATGAATCTCAACAATTGTATTTCATATTGTATTAGAAATAGTATAGTATGATAATATAATTTTGTTGCCATCAATGACAAAGGGAGAGATTGATGATATGTAACTGATTAAATGTTTGATAATGTTAAGTTGAAGATAATGCAAGGCATTAAATCACTTAATGAATTGTATTGTCATTGATGTCAACTTGATATCATCTGTACTATCATGTACATAATGCCAAAGACTTCAGAGAATCAATGGAACAAAGGTTATGCTTTCAACAATGCATAAAAGTCAAGTATTCACTAAGTGACAAATAACACCGACGGAGTGCACACTATTGGTAAAGGGAAAGAAGAAAATTCATAGTGATACCTGATGAGCAGAAGACAGTGTTGCCCAACGAAGCAAACCATAGGATTCCTGACGAGCTAAAAATAGAGTCGCCCGACGGACAGAGATCCCATAGCTAACTGGAGTCACACTGATGGAACTGATAGCTGTAACTGACGAGTAACTTAAGAGTTGACCAATGGAATATAGGGTTTAAAAAATGACAAAATATCTAGCTGGAAAGAGCTAAAGATAAACTTAACTGGTTTTTTTCTTTGTTTTATTCAACCAGAGTTAAGTGATTGATTTAAAGAAGATTTGTACAATTGACATGAAGATAACTATGAGACAAATCAGGAGTTATGCTTTAAATCAATTGGCTGGATTATTTTACACGCCAAAAATCAAGAATCAAGAATCAAGAAACAAGAAACAAGAAACAATGAACATCGTGTCTATATAAGAGATGAGCTTAATTCATTTTTAATATCACATTCATGGAAAATGGATTCAGGGGAGTAAATTGAAAGAGGATGCTGAAGAGAAACTGATGAAGAAAAACTTCATGCAGTACTAATCAATCAAGCTGAAGGAGAGCTAAGGAATTCTGCAGACATCGACGAACAGTGAGCACAACATCATAGAGCAGAAAGCATGGAGCACAAAATAAATGAATTGATACATTGATCAGAGAGGTAATGTACTTAAATAGATCTGAAAATCTGTAATTCAAGTTACATTAGAAATAGGTCATTTTGTTTTAGTTTAACCATTGAAGCATCAAGTCTCTTAACAAAGTAGGAATTAACAGTCTTCTATATATTGAGGTACATCCCAAGGAGTGCCAAAAAGGTTGATTCATGAAAGTAGCATTGGATATGCCTGATGCCTATTGACGGTCTAAGAGAGAGGTTGATTCAAGGATGACAACATTAGATGCCCGATACTAAGTGACAACCTATATGTGTAAAATCCTCTAACAAGGTCACACCTAACAGTGTGTTTGTAACCTTTAACAAGGTTGGCTCTTAACAGGGCTAACTTCAAAAGAGTGAAAATTTGGGGTACTGGTCCCAGTGGTTTTTTCCCTTAACCAGGTTTCCACATTAAAATTAATGTGTTATGTGTGTATGGTTTATTACTTTACTATTTTACATTTCACATATGCATTTCTAGATTTATCGGTATACTCTTCATATTTATTGTATTTCGGTAAATAGTTATACTGCCTATCGGTAATCAAGGAGAATAAGGACAGACAGGGTAAACCGACAGACAGATAATCATTATAAGTATCTCATGGCATGCATCTTGTAGGGACATAATAATCTGAGGTTTATTTGAATGGTGGTTAGAATAAGGATAAGATTTTGAGGCCATTGATTCACCCCCCTCTCAGTTATTACTAACAGATTATTATAGGATGCATAATTACCTCGAAATAGGAAAAATATATAATAGTAAATATTTATATCCATATTATTTTTTATTTAGTTGTGACTATTTGAGGTGATTTATTGGTACATGACATAGTGACAAATAAAATTATCTTGTGTAAATATATTTTATTCTCTCTATCTTTTTATGCATTTGCATTTATATAGTTCAATACATTTATCCTTACCATATCCATTAAGAAACACAATCTTATACATTCACCTTAGTCACCTACTTATCACACATCATTGTGCCTACCTAAATTTGGTATTTTAAAACTTATATGTGATCATTATCACTTTCTTGGGGAAATTTTCCCTTCAATCCTTTACTAACTAAGCATATTTTATGCAATTTAATACTACCTGACAATATTTATAATTTTTAAATAAATTCATTCTAAAGATTTAAAAAAATCACATTAGTTACTTGCACTTCATTATTATTTGAGTAATTGATAGTAACATAATCGGTAATAATATAATCGCGTAATTTCAATTGATGCAAAAGAGATTTAAGAATCTTCACAATTAGGTGCACTTATCTACTATTTTAATATTTAGCTAGAGTAAATCCACACGGTCATAAATCAAGCAATGTTATTCAAAACATCACTAATTGTTAAGAGATTTCTATAGCTCAATTATATATTTGAGACTATAAATTAATTTCAAACCAACAAACCTTGTCACTCATAGAGTAAAGATCTCCCACAACTCATTAATGAAGAGGCTTTGGTTGTGGTCCACTATAAGATAGATCCAAAGATCTACATTTGACTTGCCATTAGGATTCAACTGTGTAGTTTTTTTATTCAAACACATTGACCCATGTTTCATGAGTAGTGGTTCACATGAATCCATCTCCCATGAGAATGAATGGAATACTTAGGACTTATTGGATCTAGGTGATGCTCACAAAGGTGAAGCATTGAGACTTCCCAGGAGGTCACCCATCCTAGTACTACTCTAGATTGCGTGCGCTTAACTAGAGAGTTTCCTCCATGATTAAACCCACTCTTCTTGCAACCCCATTTGCAAAACCTTCACAAAGTATTGTGCCTTATGAAATATTCATTAGAAAGCCCCTTAAGCTCATCAATTCATAAGTAGGAGGTATTTTCCACAAGTCAAATTGTGATATTGCTATTAGGATTCAAACTCATTGAGACATATTTCATGAGTAGTGGTTCACACAAACCCATCTCTCATGAGAATGAATGGAACATTTAGCACCCATTCTCATGAGAGATGGGTTAGTGTGAACCACTACTCATAAAATATGGGTCAATGAGTTTGACTAAAAAATTTAATAATGTGGACTGGAAAATTTAGAAATATGAGACTTGCAAAATAAGTTACTTAAACAAAATTTTGAACTTATATTTGAAGGCATTATATTTTTCTGTTAGTATACACAAGGAAAAACATGATCTACACCATCAGTTTACACTACACTGACAGACAGGGCATAGCACTACCTGACGCCAAGGTTAACCAATACAACCAAGTTCAAAGCATCCCAAAAAACACTATTTAGTGTTACCCAATGATAAAAAGGTTAAAGGAAACCGACGAGTAACAACAGTGCAACCTGATGGAATAGAAAAGAGAGGAACCTGAAAGATGAAGGGAACCTGACAATCAGTTCAAACAAAGGAACGCCGACAAACTTTTAGTTAAACCCGATGACCAAGAATCGACAGTCAGTTACATCCCACAAAAAGTTGATCTGACTTTCCACGTCAGATAAATCACTGAAGTTGTATATATAGCTTCTTGATTGGATTTTAAATCTATTGTGTGCGGAGGAAGCAATGTAATTATTATTGTTTTAATTAGTTTTACTGATTTAATACATGCAAACTAAAGATCAAGGTCAAGTTGTAAACCTTGGATCTAAGAGTTAACATTTTAATGCGTGAGTCTAAGATAGGTCAAATAATTATATAAATAGATTATCAATCTATCGAGAAAGGTTGTTTTTTGATGATGATTGTAGCCACGAAGAGAAACTAAAAGACCAGATAGAGATTTCATGTAGACAAGAAAAGAAAGAATCAATTCAGTTTTCAAGAACAGAGCACCAGCTATCGACGAGCAGAGAAAGGTATTAATCAATCACTATAGGTGATATTTATATTCTGAGAGCTTTAATGGATATGTGATCAGCAATTATAGATTGCATATAGTTAGTTCAATCATTTGTACTCATTCTAACAAGTGTAGTACGCAAAAGAAATCCTTTCAAGAAAGGTGGACTTAACAGTCTTAACGTAAATCTCTTAACCGAGTGCACACTTAAATCAGTGTTGCTAAAGCTCTTAACAAAGTAGATCTTAACTGGTCTCCACATTAATACTCCTAACAGGGAAGATCATCACAATTGATCAAATTGTAAGCCTTTACCGGCTCCCTTCCATTCTGCAGATAGTGAAGTTTTGTGGGTGCCATCCCCACCATAGTTTTTACTTGCTAACAGGAGTTTTTTGCAATATCATATCTTGTGTTATGTGTTTATTACTTTCATGAATTTTTATATGAATGATGTAAATAATTAAAGATTATGAAGTAATGTTACATGCATAAGAAATAAAAATAGTAATGGTCGGTAATACAGTAATGAATGATTACTAATGATGAATGGTATAAAGTGTTGAAAGTTTTAGAGGTACTGATTCACCCCTCCCCTCTTAGTACTACTTCCTATTATTTCAACAATTGGTATCAGAGCTAAGTCTCTTCTTGGAAAGCTTAAAATCTTAAGAGAAAAGATCATACAATGTAGAAGTACAAACTTGATAACAATACTGAGAACAAAAATCTCGAGATACAAATGTTCTATGAAAAGTATAAAGAAGCGAGAATCTAGATGAGAGAACTGTTGGATGAGAGGACAGGTATGGAAACTTAGAATAGTGAAAAAGATTATCAAGAAGAAGAGATTCCAGATTTCTTTAAATCTTTGGGATCAACCACAAGAAAAGCATCAAATACATCAGAAGAGAACATCAAAAATCTAAAGGAGATTAATCAAAATCTGACAGAAAAAATAAAGATGCTGCAAATTGGTCAAGAGAGCCAGATGGTAAGAATGATTGATGTGATGAGTTCTGCTAGACAAGCTGAAACAGAAAGAACACTTTCTATTGATGACATAAGGAAGATTACAGAGAAAATACAAGAGGAGTTAGAAATTCAAAGACATGCTGAACATCTCCATGAACTTACTAATCAGATTATTCTTATGAGTCAAGAAGGAAATAGAATAAATGTGGAACTCATTGAAAGAATATAGATTATCGGAGAGCTCAAAGAAGAGAACGAAAAACTAAAGCATGAGGTTAGAATTCAACAACAACATGATGAGGTTATTAGAAAGGTTGAAGAGAGAAATAAAAGAATGGATAATTTTCTTGAAGGAAAATGAAGACTCAACACCAACAGTGGTATAGGCTTTACCGATAATAGAAAATCATCTAATCAAGCAAATACAAAAAAATGTCTATGAAAATCTAAGACCAAGAAAGCTGACATGCAAGCACTCTAGAAAGCAAGGCCACACATCAAATGTATGCCGAGGTAAAATGAAAGGTATTCCAAAATCTATATCTTCATTCATAGGATTATGTTATAAATGTAACAAGAAAGGACATAAAGCATATGAATGCAAGTCTAAGGTGGATCAACCAAAGAAGGAAACCTACATGGATAAATATTGTCCTACATGCAAGATGAATGGACACACAACTGAAGAATGCTGGAAAATGAAAAGGAAAGCATGGAAGCCTAAAGGTAAAGAAATTCTTTATCAACCAAAAAGAACAGGTAATCAGTATGTATAGGATTACAATACATGCACAAACTATACAACATGTGGTAGATATGGTCACATTGCTGCAAACTGCATGAGAACATGGACCAAAAGGTCTAGAGGCTGGTCAAACCCTGGAATGGCATGCTTACACTGTCATAAAGTTGGTCACCTCAAAAAGGATTACAAAGATCGATTGACAAAAACAAGTACATATCCCAATGGAATAACCATTGAAGATATCTGGAGGGCAAGAGACAAATTATGGAGAAAAGATTCAAACAATGATGAAGCTAGACCAAGCAATGCTAATGGTGACACCCATCGAATGGATCCAGTGACATCACCACCCCCACTTAATGCTGAACAAGTAAGTATGGAACTACGTTAAACCAAGTCATATTTTGCATCAGTTCCATTATACAATTGATAGATAGTCAAAATCTGCATAAATAAAAGATGCATATTATGTTACTTGTTACAATTCTGAGAATGCAACCCCATTGGTATACACATACCAAAAATCATCGGTGAACATAATGAATGAGCTGCTGACACTTACCAAAAATTGTCGGTCAACACATAAAATGGCTAAGTTACCAATGTAACTTGACACCCGTCGGTAAGGAAGCAAAGTTACAAATTTAACGTGACTAAATACCGATATCTGTTGGTAAAAGCAAAATTGTTAACAACAGTCCTGAGCATCATGTCAATGTCGAAGATGAACTTAAGAGTCTTCCCAAGGAACTCTGTCTTCATGTCCCGATGATTTGTTGAGAATTTATGACAAAGACTTAGGGAGAAAAGTCTATAAATAGATGACGGGACAACTTCATTTTGCACCTGCGATTTGAAGAGAAAGTAAGCGAAAAAATAGAGCGATTGAAGAGAAGAAAGAAGAGCGTCCTCAAAATCAATCTAAGCACAAGGAAAATAGATCTTTCACCACTATCAAAAATTGAAGTAAGTACCGAAGGCATCAAAAAATCTCTGTCATTATTTTTCTAGAAAGCCCTAATTTTCTAGAAAGCCCTAATTTTCCAGAAAGCCCTAAAATCTGAGAAACAATGGCAACAACTTCAAGAACCATAAAGATCAAGAATGACAAGAATAATGTGGTTGAATTAATTGAAGAGAAGTACATGTGTAGAGCCCAAATATAAGATCTTCCCAGAGATTGCATTGCAACCCGATGAAACTGGCACATTTTCTAAAATACCACCTAGGGGTTTACTCATATAAGACGTTAGGTCTTATATTCACTGCAAGATCACCGAGATAGGAGATCTAGAGATGGATGAAGGTTATAAGAATCTTTGTGATGTAGAAGGAAAACTCAAGGAAGAGCACAAACACTTAGATCTTAAGGATATAACTAATGCCCTATATTTCCCGAGGGACTTCAAAATTGACTAGATTAGGTTAGTGCTTAGCAAATTGCATGACTAGAAGTTGTGGTTGGGTCAACCCAAACAAATCACAAAGGATGTACTCCATGTTGTCATTGGTTATCCAATAACCAACAAGCCTAAGGCTCACAAACATCCCTCCAGGCTAGAAGTCAAAAAACTTACAAAAGCAGAATGGGACAATAGAGGATTGAAAGTAAACACCATCACCGATGAGGAACTAAGGTTCGATGCATGTGTGATTGGTTATAAGATTTTTTAAGCAAGTAGGTTGAACAACATATCCTCAACATCAGTGAGCACAACCTACAAAATAGTAATCAAGGGCATTCAGATGGATCTTTGTGAGATCCTGTTGAAACACCTAGATGAAAATATGAATACAATCAGGTCTACAAAATCTAACACATGTAAGTTTGGCTCACTTCTCATGTGTATATTATTCTATTTTCAAGAGTACTTTCCCTCAATTGGAAAAGTAAAATGGGACACTACAAAACTGGTAACATTATAGATTAGTGAACTTATTAAAACACTAGGAGATAACTTTGACAAAGTTATGACTGCATACTTCCTTGAATTCAAGGAAAATATGATGGAAAGGACAAGGATCCCTGAACAACTTGTTGAAAAACATAAGGATGAAATATGTTTTATGGTGGATACATATTTCACCCACATCAAACTGGTTGTACCAAGGATAGCTTGGTTGGGCCCACTAGATTATGAAATCAATATAGATTAGGAAACCAATGCTATTGATGCATTGATCAATGAGCTATTGACAACAAAAAAGCTAGGTTTGGAACCTATGAAGAGTCCAGATCAAAGATAAAAAGAGGCTTAGAAATAAAGAAGACTATCAACAAAAAGGATAAAATGGTTAAGAATCTCAAGAAGATTCTACCAGTAACAGAGGAGGAACAAGAGAAACCAGAGGAAACCGATGAACATGGCACCATCGGTGAGGGACAAGAAGAACAAAAATTAGATTCTGAGGCCACTCAATCTGATACACCTCCAAATTCTACAAAGAAGAAGAGGACAAGGAGTCAAACTTCTCAAATCGATTCTACCCCTCTTAAGAAAGGTCAAGTAAGGACCTATAAGAGGAAGCAACCAACAAAACAAAAAAAGCAACAAACTATGAAATCTACACCTCCAAAGAAGAGGAAAATATTGGTCAGGACTAATGCTGATATAGAAGACACTAAAGACGATAAGCCTGATGTAACAAAGAAGAATTATAGGAATCAAATTATTGATGAGGCAACTGAATCTATATCTACATCTAGCACCATGCCTAACAAGAAAATTAGACAATGGGACACACTAGAACCAGAGGACTGTAATAAGATACAAGAAGCAATTATAAGGTCAATGATCAAGTACAAATATGCACCAGCTAAATTTGTCAATAAATTACCTAAAGAGCTAGGTAACAGGATATACCAACAATGGTCATATGCTCTGTAAATAGAGAGAGAATCAAGGGAGAGGGTACTTGTAAACCTAGTGCCTCCCGAATCTAAGGTTGAAGAAACCAAAGAAATAATCAACCACTCAGGGAAATTTGTAGCCAAGATAAGAGCATACAAAGTGCTAGAAAACAAGTTTATAGATCTAGATACAATGACTGAAACTAAATGGAGACAACTCCTAGATCTGCCAGCAGAGTCAACAAGTGGTGAAAAACAATTACTTATCACCGACACACCTCATAGAGAGTAGGACAAATATAAGGAAAGTCCTTAGCACATTGCTTTGGGCAATATTGAATAAATAGAGCAAATAGTCTTGGACAAGGCAATGGATGATCTTGAAATTCAAGACATCACAAACTATGACTCAGATAAAGATCCCCAGAAAAAAGATGATGTTATATTCATAACACAAGGATCAGAGACAACAACAAGACTTGCAAACATCAGTAAAAGAAATTAATGTTTCTGATGATACAGTGTAGGACATTTCAGTCATGGATTTAACAGGACCAGACCCTGCAGAGGAGATACAAAAAGATGAGGATGTCAATGCTCAAAAGGATCAAACCAACAAGAAGGACACCATTATAGATATAGCCCAAGCTACAACTCAGAGCAATATGCTTGTATTAATGAAGGTAATCAATATACTAGTGGGCAATGATGGATCTACTACAGAAGACACAAGCACACCCGAGGAAAAAGGTGATGCTGAAGCAAAAGATATGATAGATGACACAAAGGACACAACTGCAGCAAAGCCTACAATCGATGATTAGAAGGATAACTCTATTGATCAAAATAAAGATGAAACACAAAAGGTAGAGGAGGACAAGAAAAAAGATAAGAGTGAAGAAGAAAAGAAGGATGAGCTGGAGAAGAAATCAGAAGAAAAATCTCTAGAGACACCCAAGGTGGATGGAGAGATGTCTTCACCAAATTGGCAGGTGCACCCCAAGCAGAAAACACAAGAAGCATCTTCTACAAAGCCTTCACCTAGCACTTCAGAGAGAACAAATGAACTAGAAATAGTAGTTCATACATTTGCATCCCCTCAAGTCTCAAAGAAGAAGAACAAGCATAGAAATCCAGTCACATTGGATGAAATCATTGAGATACCAGTTTATGATCCAAGGACATTGGCTCCAACTGAATTGACCAAATATGCAAAACTCTGTGAGAGAAAGGCAATGCAAGACAAATTAAGGAAAGCCACAAAGGAGGCCAAGGTACTAGAAGTGGCAAGAGGGATACTTTAGCAAATAGTACCAGATGTAGATATTGATCAAACTACTCCAATACTTGATGAATTGGTGGTACTCACAGATGCAATAACATCTCAAAACATAGATGCTGAGAAGGTCATGGAAGAAAGACTTGAAAAAAAGTATGAGTTCAAGCTAGCTGAAAATATAAGCCAGGAAGTGGCATTGAAAAAGGTAAAGCTTTCTGAATTAGTGAACACAATTGACCCAATTATCTCAGAAGATATTACTTTGATACAAAAATTGTGTACACTTGATGAACTCACTCAGGAGTATACTGACAAGATAGCACAGATTGATGCTGATCTTAAGACAAGTGAACAACATCTCACAAATAATGAAGAGGCAATAAAATTGCACGATGAGCAAATCAAATAGGCTTGAAAATTGAGATAGGACATACAAATTGCAGAGATGAAGTGCATAGATGAGGTAAATGAGCTTCAAACTCAACTCTTATTGACACTTTCACTCCTCCAACAACATGTGACAGCAGAAAATACACTAATTGTCACCCTAGAAATGTCTGTCCTAGACAACATTTATGATATGCATGCTCGACTAGAAATGGAGCACATGGCACTAGAAATACTGAAAGAAAAATGGGAGAAACTGCTAGAATATATCAAGACAACCCATTCCCCTATTCTTGACACATTGTAAGTTACACATTTTTGTCACAAGTTTGGTATCTTATAAGGGTAAAAGCACAATAATCTGTCACCCTTTATAAAGGAAAAGGCTAACAAAATCAAGGTGGTTCAACTTCAATAGTATAAAAGTGACATTTATGTTTGGAGTTTGAAGATGATGTAAACTAATAAAATGTTTTAGAATGGATGAAGTTTATGATTAGTATTTTTAATATTTTTTTTGAATAAGTTTTGATATTTTTTTTAAATTTTTAAAGATGATTTTTCAGTTTCATAAATATACTTAAAATTACGGGTCTAGTTCCTGCCAAAAGATTATATGTAAATAAACATTTTTCCCCTAATTTCAAAATATGTTATACATGACATATATAGCTAGTGCATGAAGAAATAAAAATTGATTTGTGACCTATATTTTCTCTTTTATAACAATTCAAATACCAACTCACCTAAAATCGACAGTTTTCATCTCCCGCCATATTTTTCATAACAAATATATCCCAATCAAAAAAAGAAATATATATTCCTGAAGAGGACTCTCTCTTATAGTGCACCATATGTTTTTCAAATTTATTTAATATGTTTTACTATTTTTTTTCTTTCTCCGAATCAAGATCTCCTTGACTGTTAAAATACCTACTTGTAATATTTTTTTAATTATAATAGACTATGTATAATTAAAACACTATAAAATCTATTAGAGATATTCTTGACTCTGATCTCTACAAAAGGGTATTTTTGTATTTTTTTAAAAATATCATTAAAAAGACTTAGAGTTATTGCAACGTCACTTTTCAGAAATAATTTTATTTCTACGGTAATTGGACCCAAAGTGGTATAAAACATGCATTTAATATACATTTCCAATTGGAAACATTAAAGAACTTATCTAACTTAACTATAATGAATCTAGCTAGACCATATGTTTGACAAAAATTAAATTTTAGTTACAAATACTAAAATTCAATTGTGCTGATAAGTTAGCCTAAAAGGTGACAGATTATTGTGCTTTTACCCATAAGTTGTACATTTTTGTCGTAAGTATCAAAGAAAGGGGGAAATTGATATGTTCACTCACCTCAGTTAAGAGGGGGAACAGTATACAAAGGGGAAAATGATATGACATATATATAAGGAGAATGTATAGTATACATGTACATATACTTATACTATACCAATGCATACAATTAGGGGGAGTCATATGATGACAAGGATATAAACATGGTGTGCATACTAAACACTTTAGTATTATGCACATATCAGTTTTTGATACTAATGTCAAAGGGGGAGATTGAAGACATTATATTTTTCCACTAGTATACACAAGGAAAAACATGATCTACACCATTGGTTTACACTACAACAACAGAAAGGGCACAACACTACCCGATGCCAAGGTTAACCAATACTACCAAGTTCAAACCATCCCAACATACACTATTTAGTGTTTCCCAATGATAAAAAGGTTAAAGGAACCCGACGAGTAACAATAATGCAACCTGACGGAACAACAAAGAGAGGAATCCGACAAATGAAGGGAACTTGATGATCAGTTCAAACAAAGGAAGGCAGACAAACTTTCAGTTCAACTCGACGACCAAGAACCGACAGTCAGTTACATCCCGCAAAAAGTGGATCTAACTTTCCACGTTAGATAAATCACTGAAGTTGTATCTATAGCTTTGTCATTTGATTTTAAATCCACTGTGTGTGGAGAAAGCAATGTAATTATTATTTTTTTAATTAGTTTTACTAATTTAGAACATGCAAACCAAAGATCAAGGTCAAGTTATAAACCTTGGATCTAAGAGTTAACATTGTAATGCATGAGTCTAAGATAGGTCAAATACTTATATAAATAGATGCTCAATCTATTGAGAAAAGTTTGTTTTCGATGATGATTGTAGCCACGGAGAGCAACTAAAAGACCAGACACAAATTTCATGCAGACAAGAACAGAAAGAATCAATTCAATTTTCAAGAACAGAGCACAGGCTACCGACGAGCAGAGAAAGGTATTAATCAATCACTATATGTGATATTTATATTCTAAGAGATTTAATGGATCTGTGATCAGTAATTATAGATTGTATACAGTCAGGTTAATCATTTGTACTCATTCTAACAAGTGTAGTACGCAAAATAAATCCTTTCAAGAAAGGTGGACTTAACAGCCTTAATGTAAATCTCTTAACTGAGTGCACACTTAAATCAGTGTTGCTAAAGCTCTTAATAGAGTAGATCTTAACTGGTCTCCACATTAATACTCCTAACAGGGTAGATCATCAGAAGTGATCAAATTGTAAGCCTTTACCGACTCCCTTCCATTCTGCAGATAGTGAAGTTTTGTGGGTACCATCCCCACTGTAATTTTTATTTTCTAACAGGAGTTTTTTGCGATATCATATCTTGTGTTATGTGTTTATTACTTTCATGAATGTTTCTATGAATGCTGCAAACAATTAAAGATTATGAAGTAATGTTACATGCATAAGAAAGAACAACAGTAATGGTCAGTTATACAGTAATGAATGATTACTAATGATGAATGGTATAAAGTGTTAAAAGTTTTAGAGTTACTGATTCACCCTTACCCTCTCAGTTCTACTTCCCATTATTCCAACAACATTTAGAATTTTAAGAAGTGGAAAGTTTATGTGATAAAAGTATACCTACAAAGGACAACACTAAAACATGCAAACATCAAGATTAGCCATTAGAAATAAGATTCAAAGAGTTAGCATGTTTAAAATGAAATCCCAAAACAAAGACCTTCACCACAACCTCCGATGAACTGAACAAGGGCACCCAATGCCTTGTTGATTTTCTCTTAGAGATTATTGTGGGTGTGCTCTCCCAACACAATAACTTAATCCCACTATTTGATCTAAAAATGCAACTAAGAGAGTGAAAAGCTTCAAGAACAAGTATGAGGAACTTGTCTCAAAGCCATCACAAATGATGATATGGATGCAAGATTAATCTAGATTGATATGCAAGATGAACAAAAACTATCTAAGATTCATTCCATTATAAACCTAAGATGTGATATCTAAATTCAACAATGAAATAACATGAACAAAAACTACAATTGCTAAGAAATGCTAAATGCTCTAGAACTAAAATGGCATGATAACAATGCAAAAATAAGAGATCGTTTGCTCTTGGCAAAAGCTTCTATTTATAGAGTTTTGGAGGGAAAGGAAGGGCTTGGATGAGGTGGATCATATGTGGCATCCACATAGATGCCACATAGAGGACACAGGGAAAAAGGACAAGCCATGCAAAAGTCAACCCAAGCCTTTAAGATTTGAGAGGCTCAAGGTTTTCTCACACATGTGTGAGAAACCTTGGGGAAAGGAGTGGGGGACAAAAGAGGGGTTGTATTTAAGGAAGTTGGTGGCTTCCTTTTTTGAGGAGTTGCTCACACATGTGGGAACACTCCATTAGTGCTAAAAGGTGTAGGAATCACACTTTAAGTGTGATTAGTGTGTGTTTAAGTGAGAAAGTAGGTTTATTAAGAGGAATAGGTAGGGTAGGGTAGGAATAGGGGAGGTTTCTAGGTAGGATTAATAGGTTTCTAGGTAGGATTAATAGGTCTTATTAACTTTAATCTTGGTTTAGAAAAATATTAGAAATGTGGGGAAATAAATAAATTAAAAATTTATTTAAAAGGGGATTTATGGAGGGTAATGTATTAAATAAGATTTAATACATTAAAAGGGATAGTATTTAAATTAAATTCAAATACTTAGGAGCATGAATCGTATTTAATTAAATAAATTT
>MU224846.1:1118710-1129668 GCA_018584345.1 Thuja plicata | reverse complement strand
GTCCAGCTCATATTCCAGAAATTATTTTCATGATAAGTATTTTCTAGAATTGCAACATCTTCCAGAATTGTAGCATCTTCCAGAATTGACTATATCCAACATTTGGTATTCCAGCACCCAAACAAACACTCATGACTTAGGTGTGGGCTCTCTCAATTTCTATTGGTCGCAATTCCCATTGTTGTTTACTCCAGTTCATGTTACTCCCACCCAAGTTTAATTTTTAACACTATTTTCCCGCTCATAATGTGCAAAACAGAAATATCCATCCTGACAGGTTTGCATTATGCATGCGTACTCCCTTTCTACATAGCCAAACTGGGAGCTTTGGATCAGGGTATGGACATCCATCAAAACATTATGGAAGGGATTATTCGAATATCATAGATAGTGCGCTTAACTAGAGAGTTTCCTCCATGATTAAACCTACTCTTCTTGCAACCCCATTTGCAAAACCTTCACCAAGTGTTCTGCCGTATGGTCCATTCATTATAAAGCCCCTTAAGCTAATCAATTGATAAGTAGGAGGTATTTTCCACAAGTCAAATTGTGATATTGCTATCTTGATTCAAACTCATTGACCCATATTTCATGAGTAGTAGTTCACACAAACCTATCTCTCATGAGAATGAATGGAACATTTAGCACTCATTCTCATGAGAGATGGGTTCATGTGAACCACTACTCATAAAATAGGGTCAATGAGTTTGACTAAAAAATTTAATAATGTGGACTAGAAAATTTAGAAATATGAGACTTGCAAAATAAGTTCCTTAAAAAAATTTAGAATTTACATTTAGAATTTTAAGAAGTGGAAAGTTGGAGTGTACAACTAGTACAAAGTTTAGATGCACAAATTTCGAGTCCTCTCTCTAAATGATTGTGCCACACTTAACCAAAATTATGCACGTTTGGTAGCTGGAATATGCCTGGAATTGGCATTATCTAATTCCCATTTTTGTTTCTTCCATATTTGTGTCCATCCAAAAAAATTGGAATTCAAATTTTGAAATTCCATTTTTCCCCAAAATGGGCATATGCATCTTCCACCCAACTAGGTGGAATTGGAATTTCGAATTCCAATTCTAATTTTTATAAAACCAAATTTAATATCTCATCGGATTTGTGACTTATCCAAACCTTCATTTTGAAACACATTGGTATATTATATTACTATACACACACATGTCTATACATGTGTGTGTGTATACACACGTGTGTGTGCATGTGTGTATATAAACATGTGTGTGTACACACACACACACAGATATATATATATATATATATATATAAAGAGAGAGAGAGAGAGAGAGAGAGAGAGAGAGAGAGAGAGAGAGATGTGTGTGTGTATATATACACACATATACATAGGTGTGTATATATATTCAAAGAAATTAAGAAATAACAATTAAAATTCCTTATGCATCTTCTCAGTCATCTTCCGGGTGAACCAAACGGGTTCAGCCCATATTCTGAAAATCATTTTCAGGATAAGTATCTTCCAGAATTGCAACATCTTCCACAATTGACTATATGTATTCCAACACCCAAACGAGCCCTAAATGCTCATGACTTAGGTGTGGGATCCCTCTCTAGACCTTATGGCAAGACATATTGTCAATTAGTGTCAAAACACTTAGTCATCTAGTGTCAACCGAGCCAGCAAGCATTATGCAAGTCCCAAGTGATCAGTGTTGCCTGAGTGATCAAATTTGTCCAAGTGACCAGCATTGCCCAAGTGATCAGTATGACTTGTGTGATTTGCAATATCGCCCGAGTGACAATTTATCACCCGAGTAGACTTCTGGACCCGAGCAATAGTTTGAAGCCGACTTTACTTGTATTGTTAAATATCATTTGTTTATTGCAAGCCGACTTGTAGAGTTATTTGTTTGGATAAGATATATATGTAAGATAGTATGTTTTATCCAAAATGTGAAGAATATATGAATGGAATGAAATGTATATGTATATAAGTATGACATGCGAATGAGAGTTTGATTAAAAGAGCATAAGTATTCAGGACAACATAGTCTCATCTATCACATTCAGGTGATCAGTTATATTTAGAAGGATCTTAAGCAACAATCATAGTTTCACAGAGCAGATCATCAACTGGTTCATTCTCATAGGTGGATCAGCAAAATCCTTTAACAAGGTGGACCTACTAGTCATTTGTTTAAATCTCTTAATAGAGTTGCATTACTTATTGTATTGTACAAAAACCTTTAACAAGGTGGACCTAACAATCCTTTTTGTGCTCCTAATAGGGTAGACCATCAGAAGTGGTCATTGTAAGCTCTAATAGGATAAATCTATACTATAGTACTAAATCTTGTGGGTATCATCCCCACCCCAGTTTTACTTTTTTTTGGAAGGTTTCTGGGTAACCAAATATTGTGTTATGTGTTGTGTATGATTATTTACTTTCAAGTTATATGCATGCAAAAGAAGTTAATCTAATTATAGATTAGAAGGATTAAGTTTTATTTGTTCCTAATTCACCCCGCCTCTCAGTCACTGGGAACATCATATATTTCCAACAATTTGTATCAGAGCAGTGGTTCTCTTATCAAAATTTTAAAAACTTGAGAAAAGATCATAGGCTATGGAAACATACAGACTAGAGAAAGCCACTGAGAATGAAAAGATACATCTTAAAGTGGCCATGGATCAGATCAAGAAACTTAAGGAGCAGCTCTCTCTTTCCCTGAAAAGAAGAAAAGAATTAGCAGTGTAGATGAATGACAAGAACTATATAGAAGAAAGAATTGAAGAATTTTGCGAAGACAAAAGTTCTAAAGAAGCTGATACAATAATTCAAGACTTACTTACAAAGAATCTCACTTTACATGAAGAAGTCAAAAAGTTGAAAAGAGAATAGGAAATTCACTCAATCAGAATATGTGAAGTCATGGAACTAAAGAACAAAGCAGAAAATGACAGAGATATAGCATAAGAAGATAAAGGACTGCTAAGTACAAGATTAGAAGAAAAAGAAAGTGAAATCCAACACTTGTCACTTTAGAAAGCTGATTTGGTAAGTCAACTCAATAATGCAACACAAGAAGTTGTCAATATAAGGGAAAAAAATGAAAGAGTCCAGAATGATCTCAATGCTAAAAAGAAAACAAATGAAAGTATGATGAATTCACAAGTAAGCATGGATCAGGCAACAAAATTCAGACATTAGGGACAGACTGGATTAGGTTATACTAATTAAGGTGAATCTTCACAACAAGGAGCTCAAAAGAACAACAAGCCTACATGCAATCATTGTGGTAAGTTAGGGCATACATCAAATAAATGTTGGAGCAATGGAAAGTCAAAATTTAATGGTAAATAATACAGTTGCAACAAACATGGACATAGAGAAAGTGAATGCAAAGAGAAATCTAAGTTTGAAGGAAAATGTTACAAGTGTAACAAACAAGGTCATATATCTTTCGAGTGCAGAACTAAGAAGTGGAATCCTGCTAAACAATTGGCCAAGGTAATTTTTGGTTGGGATTACAACACAAGGTAAAAATGTTTTCATTATGGTGAATATGGGCACATAGGGGCAAATTATATGAAGAATCACTTCATAAAAAGGGATCCTACTTAGAGATGTTATGTGTGCAAGCAACTTGGTCATCTAAGAAAGAATTGTATTAACAGAGAAAAAGTTGATACTGGTTTTGAGAATGGAAAAGCTAAAGTCTCAGAAATGAGAACTCAGATGAGCAAGAAATGGGTAAGGAAGTCTATTGATAATTCAGATCAAAGCAATGAAGTATCTATTGGCACCCAAAATAGTGAGCTGGGTGGATCTATCATTACAGAATAAGAATATAAGGAGATGACTAGAACTATGCAATACAAGCCATCATAAATCAATTCCAGATGAGCTAAAAGGTCCATATCCACATATTGATGCATAAGGACATATTATAGTTCTCCCCAAGTTAGAATGTTAGTTACACCTGAGCTAATCTAGCTTAACCGAGCTGAGTCGGGCAGTATTGATAGTTGGGAAGTTAGTTTCACCCGAGTCATGCCTGCTACTATGTATGAAACATTTAATGAAATACTATAACGATTGAAAATCTCTTATAAATGAAGGGTTGTAAAGGTGATTGTTTAGAAATTTTTCAGTTGACAGATCAATTCAGAGCCCTTAGCAATTCAGTACAAATTTGTGATTGAAAGCAAAGTTTGATCATTTCGTCCAAACAATATGGCATCCACTTCCAACAGAAAGGTAAAGAAAGGTTCTGAGATGTTGGTGAGAAATGCAATTTGTGATCCTCCAAAGTTTAAGCTTCATCCAACATTTGCAAAGGAGATAGACCCAATGGGAGCCCATTTCGTAATTCCTCTGAAAGTGTTACTGGTTAACGACATCCGAAGCTTCTATCACTGTAACATACAGGAGCTTGGAACTATTGAAATGAATTAAGCATATGATGAATTATGTACAGATGGGAGTTTGAAGCCCGAGCATAAGCACATCGAAACCAAGGGTTTGACACACATCATGCACATGCCAAGGAATTTCTAGGTAAAGTGAATGAGATATGTTCTTAGCCGTGTCCACGACATGCACCTATGGTTGGATCATCCTGTGAAAATCACGAAGAAGATGATACACCATGTCATTGGGTTTCCTATGCTAGAAAAGCCAAAAGCTACCAAAACCCTAACCCAGGATGACCTAGCAGAGTTAACTCGTGTCGTGTGGGATGGTAGAGGCATGAGACTTAATAGAGTAATTGATATGGAATTTAAGTTTGGTATTCAAGTTATAGCCCACAAGATATACAGTTCAAGCAGACCTAACAGTGTTCTATGTGAAGCTGTTGACCTAGCATACAAAGTGGTAAAGGAGAATCTGGTATTCGACCTAGAAGAATTGCAGCTCATCCAGTTGAGCAAGAATATGGAAAGCATCCGAGTATCCAAGACCAATCCATGTAATTTTGGTTCTCTTCTAATCTGCATACTCTTTTATGTTGAGAAGTTATTTCCCTCCAAGGGTATAGTAGCATCGAAGAGGGATAGACCAATAATCCATCAGATTAATGAATTTATAGATGAGTTAGGAGATAACTTTGATAACATTATGGATGGATGCTTTGAGAATTTCATACAGAAGATGCAGAGTAGGTACATAATTCCTAAACAACTAGTTGAAGATTACAAAGATGAAATTTTATTCCTAGTTGATTGTGATAAGATTTATATACAAGTAGTAAAGCCGAGGCTTGCATGGGTAAAGCCCCTCTCATATGAGGTCAACATAGATGACACAAGAGATATCACATAGGCTCTTGTAAATGAACCTGCCAATACAAAGGCACCTCACTTTGGAACATATGAGGAAGATAAGAGTAGGATGTCTTTGGAGATTGAGATTCCCAAGATTTTGAAAAGAGGAAAGAAGAGGCTTGATACATTTAAGATGAAGTATGGCAAGACCTCCGACTCTCCAGCCATCTCTGAGAGTAAAGAGGATACAGTTGAAACAGAGGATGTTGAACTTGAGGAAGAAAAGGAAGAGACTCATATTGAACCTCCTCAGAAGAAGAGGAAGGAAACACCCAAGCAGAAAAAGGAAAAAATCCCTACCCCTGTAATCACTGTAAGAAGATCAAGGAGAAAACTTGTATTGGGTAAAGATGAGGATGATGATGAAGAAACTGATACTATGGTTTTCATGAAACCACCACCCTCACTTGATTAGAGAATTAAAGAACTAAAAGAAGGAAGAGGTATGAGTTATTTGAAGTCACTTAATTATGCTTCTAGGACTAAGGAAGAAAAGAAAAAGATTGAAGAAGCAGTAGTGGAGAAGATGGAAAAATGGAAATATGACCCCTCCGAGCTAAAGAGTCATATGACTAAAGACCTATTCAAGGAAGTTTGTGTTCCCTAGTATAATGCAGTCCAAACTGAAAAGGACATAAGGGAACATACATTGAAGCAAGTCATGCCTGCAATGAAAGGAAAAGAAGTAAAAAAAGCCTTGAGTAAATATGAAAATAATCACACCCCCAGATTTAGGGCATTCCAAATATTGAACAAAAACATAGAAGATGTAGTTCAGCGTGCCACATTAGTATGGAAATCAATATTTGAGATAAAAGAAGACAATGATAAGGTAGAAGTACCGAGTACAGACCCTCCAAATTAGGAAAATGATGACACATTAGCTGAGGTACAGACTATTGAAGAGTCCAATGCTAAGAAGATTGCAGTAGAGGTATTGGCATCATTACCTCAATCTTCTACTCATAATATAATATCTTGGAGCAAGGTCAAGGTTGCAAAATCCACATCTGAACAAGTAGAAACCAAGAAACAGGCTCCACTTACTACTGAGACAAGCATACCCGAGTCACAGAAGGACAAGGTAGATATTTCTACTGCCAGTACTAACCCATTAATTAACAATGATTCAGCTATTGGTATTGTAAAGGTCAATGACCTAATTGGATTGAATACCGAGGAAAAGAATGAGGAAGGTAAAGGTAAGGAAATTGTTCCTTCATCGAGTCCTAAGATAAAAGGAAAAGAAAAATTAGTAAATACTGATGATATAGATCTCGATAAAAAATTTGTGATTCCAAATTAGGTTCACTCTAGCTTATCTATAGAACAAATGGACACTCTGGGAGAAATTTGGAAGAAAAGAGCTACACAGCAGAAGCTCCGAAAGGAAAGGAAAAGGAACAAAGTAATTGAAGATGTCAAGGGCATATTTGTAGATGCATTGCAGATTGAAGTTAATGAAAGTGACTCAATAATGGACCAACTTGTTGACATTGTCCACAAGTTCAACACAGATATGAATGGTCAAGAATAGTTACTTGAGAAAGAAGAAAAGAAATTTGAGAACAAGGTTCTAGAAAACATTGCAGAAAAGATTGCAATTGACCAGGTGCAGCTTACCAATATCATCAGCACTCTAGAAACCACCGTGAGCAATGTGATAGCACTATTTGTAAAGTTAAGTGACACTTCTAACTTCACTATGGAGATTAAGAACAAGACAGTGAAGATTGATGCAGACATGAAGGAAAGTGCAAGGCAGTTAGCACTTGACCCAAGCACTAGTTCAACTCACTTCATGAAGATCAAGTATCTTACTAATCTATAGGCTGAATTGTTGAGAGAAGAAGCAAGAACTAGAGAGTCACTTTCAGCTATACAAAGGAAACTACTACCACACATGGATGGAATATAGAAATGCATCTAACATGCAAAGACACTCATTCATGACAATAATTTCTCAGTTGCAGAGTTATTGATAGAGTTGTCCGCAGAGCTGAAAATTGAATTACACATCATGAAAGTGCTAAAAGACAATTGGGACAACACTTTGTCTCAGATTTTGAAGGTACATAGTGATTTCCTATCCTACTTTGGAATAACCTTGTAAAGATCGCTTTTGGCATTTTTTTCAAAAGCAAGGGGGAAATATCATTATATTGTAAATAAAGAGAAAATATCATCGAGGAAACACATGTACAGTGGAACAGAGAAGAATAAATACTTTACAAAACATTTTCTGAAAAAACACAAAAACAGAGTGAGTTGGACCCAAGCAGCAGAAGCAAGTGTCAAAACCTGAGTAGACAGTAAGGGGGAGTTTTGACATATCAGATACAAAATTCAATGATAAGTGTTTTTGTCACTAATGCCAAAGGGGGAGATTGTAGACGTTATGGCAAGACATATTGTCAATTAGTGTCAAAACACTTAGTCATCTAGTGTCAACCGAGCCAGCAAGGATTATGCAAGTCCCGAGTGATTAGTGTTGCTTGAGTGATCAGCTTTGCCCGAGTGACCAACATCGCCTGAGTGATTAGTATGACCCAAGTGATTTGCAGTAATGCCCGAGTGATAGTTTATCACCCTAGTAGAATTCTGGACCCAAGTGACAGTTTGAAGCCGACTTTACTTGTATTATTAAAAATCATTTTGTTTTTTGCAAGCCAACTTGTAGAGTTATTTTTTTGGATAAGATATATATGTAAGGTAGTTTGTTTTATCCAAAATGTGAAGAATATATGAATGGAATGAAATGTATATGTATAAGTAAGAGATGCGAATGGAAGTTTGATTAAAAGAGAAGAAGTATTTAGGATAACATAGTCTCATCTATCTCATTCAGGTGATCAGTTATATTCAGAAGGATCTTATTCAACAATCATAGTTGCATAGAGAAGATCATCAACTAGTTCATTCTCACAGGTGGATCAGCAAAATCCTTTAACAAGGTGGACCTAACATTCCTTTCTTTAAATCTCTTAAGAGAGTTGCATTACTTATTGTATTGTACAAAATCCTTTAACAAGGTGGACCTAATAGTCCTTTCTATGCTCCTAACAGGGTAGACCATCAGAAGTGGTCATTGCAAGCTCTAACAGGATAAATTTATACTGTAGTACTAAATCTTGTAGGTATCATCCCCACCTGAATATTACTTTCTTTTGGAAGGTTTCTGGGTAACCAAATATTATGTTATGTATTGTGTATGGTTATTTACTTTCAAGTTCTATCCATGCAAAAGAAGTTACTCTAATTATAGATTAGAAGGATTAAGTTTTATTGGTTCCTGATTCACCCCCCCTCTTAGTCACTAGGAACATCATATATTTCCAACACCCTCAACCTCTACTGGTCATAATTCCCATTACCGTTTACTCCAGTTCATTTTACTCTCGCCGAAGTTTAATTTTTTACACTATTTTTCCCACTCGTCATGTGCAAAACAAAAAAAAATCCATCTTGACAGGTTTCCATTATGCATGCGTACTCCCTTCCTGCACAGCCAAACTGGGAGCTTTGAAACAGGGTATGGATCTCTAGGGGCATATCAGGTACATCGCAGCATATCAATTTGAGAACTCCCCTCAATCTAGTAATTGGCTTCATTAGGATCCATATCAAGTCAATTATCCCATCAATCAATCGCATGACAATCAGTCTCATCGCACCACATTAGGTTGGTTTGTCATTCAAACTTAATCTTAAATCAGGAAATCTTCTTAGAGGACGAACATTTAGTTTTATCGCTTCACATCAAGCTGGATGCTCAGACTCTTCTATCAATCTTGGCTCAATCAACCTTAGAGCTGATATACTCAGATCTCTCTATCAGTCTTTGATCAATAAAGTTTAGAGAAAATATCTTCAAATCTCCCATCAATCTTTGTTCGATCAAGTTTGAAATCGGTTTTGATCTGTGTGATAGTTTCATTGCTTCACATCGAGCTATTTCCAGATTCAATCAAGCTTCAAATGTTCTTTGACCTAATGTGTTCCCAGATCGATCACACATTAGTCAAAGAGGGTCAAATGTAATCACCTACAAATGGTCTAGAAAACCCATAGCCCCATTTTCTCAAATATTTGCTCTTAATAAATCCTAAATCTAAGACATTATCGCTAGAATCTAAATTATTGAGCATCTAATCAAAATTTCTTGTATAATTCTAAAATCTTGACTAGAATCAAATCATCAATCAACAAAGCCTAAACCCAAAAAATATAAAACATTGGGATAAATCAAAAATTCCTAAGTTCAAAAAGTGAACCCATTTACACATGTGTGTGCACTCAAAATTCAAATAAAACAAATAAAAAAGAAAAAAAGAAAAAGAAAAGACAAAGTTGACCAATCAATGCACTTCACATGGATTGAGGGGAATTGCATCTCCACCATTGATCAATCTATTTTGCCTCTTAATCTCAACCATTCATTTCTTGGAATCTTCTATAAAAGAGATGGTTTCCTTGATTCAACATAATCAAGCATTTGGAGAAGTAGAGTTATAATGATATTTTCATCCTAGAGCTCTTGCATTCATGGTTCTTTGCTTTCATAGTAGTTTCTTGCATTCTTGCACTTGTAGTTTCATTTCTAGATTAATGGCATTCTAGTTTCCTTTCATAGCTAATAGTAGATGCATTGTTCTTACATTAGGTAGCTTGCATTTGCATTCTAGTTTCAATATCATTCATAGTTTGATAGTTCATTACATCTTTCATTTTCTAAGTTTTGAGAGCCAAGCATGCAAGTCTATGCATCTTGCTCACCTTCTTTGCATTGAATCTTCCATTTTGGTGTAGTCAAGGCACCAATTTCTCTATGTCCAAATCTGATGGACATCCATGAGAATCATACTCGCTTCAGCTAGGAAGCAATAAGCCGGTTTCTAGGGTTTTATGATAGTGCTTTGAATCTTATGTTTTCACTAACCCTTTTGATATAATGACTAATTGAAGTGTTTGGTTATAGATTTTGATCACACATTTTACCACACACAGGTGCACCTAATAGATCAAATCGTTTCCAACAGTGAGAATAACTACAATTAGGTTGCAAGCATGGGAGTTGTTGAAACTAGGGGAGTCGAGCGAGTAGTCAATTTAAACTTGAGAGAGATTAGGGAGCCATGAAGAAGTTTTTGATGTGCATTATCTTAAATATTTTTTCTTATTATTTAATGCTCTTCTATAAATCTGCATATGGTCTAGATATAAAATGTAACAAAAATTAAATAAACACTAAAATGTCATTTTCATTAAGAATATAGGATTTACAGACGAATATAAGTTGTATTTTAAATAATAGTGTTTTTTTTATAACAACAAATAATTTATTTTTGTGTTCACGTATTAGTCCATTTGTATTGGATATAAAGATTAGAGATGCCAAGATTTTATGATTGCCAAAAGGTATTAAGAGGTTAGTTCATATTTCTAGACAAACAAAAAAAAACCAAAATTTATATGATATTCCATGCAACTACTACACACTCATAAAATTTAATTGTACAACTATTGAAACTTTCCCACTAACAAGTTTTATTTTAAAGAAAATCTATTAAATTACTAAATTTCATGTTGCTCAAAAAACTTAAAACACCTTTAACTATAACAAGACTATATATATATATATATATATA
>MU224846.1:1108653-1118660 GCA_018584345.1 Thuja plicata | reverse complement strand
AATTGGTTTTTTCCAATATTTATTGAAATTTAATAAATTGTTCTTTACATGATAAACTGTAACAATGAATACTCCCATCAACAAGCTGTCTTCGAAATCAAACTCACATGATGCCCCAAAAAGTCTGCAATGCCATTAAAAAAAATGAGATTCCCACTACCATGTGCCTGTCTACCAATAAAGTCAACTTGATTCCCTCGTTGCAGTTATGAAGGAAAAATTAATCTCCCTTACCTGTGCCATGTGCCTCTCCACATGCCTTTGAACCTATTAATCTCCCCTGCTTACTCTCTCGCAATGGACGGTATTCCTTCTCCGGCACTACTCCAGAGAAATTTCAAGTTCCCGGCGAAACAAACGCCCCGTATTAAGCGTTACGAAACAAGGAGGACTGTATTGAGTACTATCGATTGATGCTTCTGTTACCTTGCTTCCATTTGAGTGAGCGAGGTTTCATTTATAGATGGAATCCTTTGGGAAGATGACGTGGTCGTCCCTGATGTCGTCTGAGATGCTGTTCCCCTCTTATACTCTTCATTCCCCGAGCTTGGCATTGATTTCGATGTTGAAGCGTAGCTTTCGCTATTCCTTACAAAAGCAGGGCTTGAAGGATTTGGCAATGTCACTGAACTGCTTGAGAGCATCATAATAACATTAGACATTGCTGGACGAAGTGTTGCATCAGCCTGTACACACAAAAGCCCAACATGGATGCATCTTAACGCCTGCTCCTCATTGACTTCTGATGCCTTTGAGTCTACCAGATTCAGCGCATTTCCTCTCTTGAATAGATTCCACGCCTGCATCACATCTCATTAAAATAAGAGTATTTTTGATGCATCCTAATATCCAAAAGTAATGGATGAGGATAGGGGAAAGGCACCAGCAGTGGGTATAGCTAATTTGGCTTTCTTATATTTCTTAAATGGTATATTGAATTTCAACAATTTTTTTTGGTTGTTTCCATATATAATTTATCTATTTAGGGTTAAGGTTTCAGCTTGTGGGTATTAACATGTACATTGTAGAAGTTGTTATAAAAAAGTAGTCATTCAAAGTGTGACCCTCATTGCGCTAATAACTGTTCATTCAAAATCACTCATACTTATGGACAAATGTCCTATTAGAAGTTCACAAATCTCCAGTAGTTGTGCACAAATAAACCAATCATGAATAAAAAAACTATGAAAAGAAAATGATCAACTATGATGCATAAATGATCAAACTATTGACATATGTGAAATTATTTAAGTAAACAATTACTATTATTGAACACCAAGCCACTATTAATACCTTCCCCTAATTAGCAGAGATAAATCATATTTCTTACCCATTCTAACAGATTTTGCATATGATGCGGAAGATCAGCATCAGTGTTTTTCCTTCCACTGATGATCTCAAGCAACACCACTCCAAAACTGTAGACGTCTACTTTAACTGACAACTGCCCTTGCATTGCATACTCTGGAGCCATGTAACCGCTGCAGCCAAATTGAAATTATTATTGTTTATTTTTTACACAACAAAATATCTATAAATGAAAAATAATTGGCTGATTAATACAATTATTTGGGAAAAAATATTCACAATTTCAATAAGTTAAACATCTTCAATTGAAATATGAACTCATACAACCTTCATTATCATTGTCATACTTACTATGTGCCTGCAACTCTTGTATGAACATATGTCTCATCCTCAGGGAAAAGCTTGGCCAATCCGAAGTCGGCTATCTTTGCATTAAGTTTGTTGTCCAGTAAAATATTATTTACTTTAATATCTCTATGAATAATTCGTAGCTGTGAATCCTCGTGAAGGTAGAGAAGCCCACGCGCAATTCCAAAGATGATGTTCTGACGCTTTTGCCAATCTAGCTCTCTACCCTTCTCTGAATCTGTCACCCAAATTTAATACAACATTTGTAACCCCTTCATCTTTGTCTAGTAAAATTAAGATTGAATGATAACTTACCAAAGAGAAATGTGTCCAAGCTCTTGTTAGGAAAATACTCAAAAACAAGCAGCCTTTCATTTCCCTCAGCACAACATCCTAGCAGCTTTGCAAGGTTTCGATGTTGAACATTGGCCACCACTTTCACTTCATTCATAAATTCTTTCTTTCCTTGTGCAGATTTGGCAGAGAGCTTTTTCACTGCTATCTCATTTCCGTCTTTAGTTATTCCCTATAGAATAGAAAGCAAGTTTAGAGCTCCCCATTCAAAAAGACATTAGTTTAGACGAAGATTAAAATATCGACCGACCTTGTATACCGCACCAAAACCTCCCTCTCCAAGTTTATTTTTCTGATGAAAATTTTCAGTGGCCTCTACTAGCATTTTTAAACTGTACACAAATTGTTGCTCTCGCATAAGCAAACCAGATTCGGAGGAATAGCCACACCTCTCTGTAGTAATAGTAGACAATGAAAAATGAATTAAGCTTAGACAAAATGCTACACGAAAACCATAAGAAAGAAAAACCCTAAAAATTAGATATGAATTCCACAACGAGCACCTTGATTGTCAGCAGTCGTAGTTGTTGTCCTTCCATAAATGACAGATTTGACCCTTTTTCTTAATACAATCATACAAAGACCTAAAGACAGAATAATGCCGCCAATAACACCTAGAACAATGGGTAATGGTTTTGAAGATTTTTCTGTACAGCACAATAGTTATTTGTCAGAACTCTGGCTCTATAATGCTCTAAGAGTACTAAAAATGAAAAGAAGATGATTTGAATGCAAGTTAACGAATGCTATCTTCATAATTAAGTTTAACTGCGGCATCTAAGAAATGGCAGGATCCCCAAAAATGGGAAAAACAGTAGAAGAGGATACATATTTCTATAAAAGGGCTACAGATTCAAATCGAGCTGGTGACTCTCCAATAACTATGAGATCTATGAAATCATTCAATTTTGAATCAAATGATAAAATAACTTAAAATACTTTTTGATTTTATAAGAATGAGAAGAAGATAATCTAATTCTTGAACATACTTTTTGATGTCGTCGAAGAAGTTCCATTAACCGTATTAGGCGAAGGGGCATTAACCGTATTAGGCGAAGGGGCTACCGGAGGAGGAGGAGGAGCAGGTGTGGGAGTATTTGCAGTGGAGTCAAAAAAGGGGGATGTCTCATATCTTACCTTGCAGCTTCCATAGTTAACCTGGCCTCCTTGGTTTGAAGAACAACAACTTTCCAAAATTGCTCTTGCACTTTCCAAGCATGTTCTGCAATCTTGTATTGATATATCTCGCCAACACTGCACTAAACCATATAACTCTCCTGAAGCAGAATAGTTGGCTGATCCAGCAGCGAATCCCTTATTTGCAGAGATGTAAGCTTCGTCAGACAGATTCGATAGAAGGCTACTGGTTGTGGATTTGAAAGCCTCCCCAGTTATGGTAATCCCGTTCGCAAAGATAGGTGTTCGAGTAGTATCAAGCGTTGAAATGAAATTGGTGTTGTGATAGCGCAGGAAGCAGTCATCGAACCATATTCGCCCACCTATGTCGTTGGCGCAACGTTGTCGAATACTGTTATTCGCTTCCACCACACAGTTTGAGCATTTGATGGGCGATATATCCCCAGTACACTGAAGGAGAGCATAGACGTTATTGGGAGATTGTCCACGGGAAGAAGTGTTGAAGCCTGAACTCTGAGGTGCATTACGATACAGATCGTTGATAACCAGATTCAAGTTTGTGGAATAAGTGCTGGCATTGGTGAAAGTAGTGGAATTATCACAGGTGTGCCATACGTAGGGACATATGACAGAAGGAAAAGTCATTACAAACAGCAAGAGAATGAGGGTTGGAAGGAAAGCGGTTCCTCTGTGAGGAATAGAAGAAAAAGAGTTGTACTTCATCTTGTTTTCTAAACTCTGATATGCCGATTTGGTATCAGAGATAAGACGGACGATAGGAAATAAGGAGGGAAAGGGCTACGCAGCAGAAATAAGGAGATGGACATGACGGCACGGCACTGGCTACGGGGTCCAATATTTGCACCCACCTCCATCCAGGCCCAGGTCAAATCGGCCGAGTCTGCCTATGACTTTCCTGATGCGCTTGGAATGCGCCCCCCTTCCCATCTTGGGTGCTGCGTAGAGTTTGGGAAGTGGTAGCGTTTATTTTAAATTATTTTATTAATTAATATAGATATATATGTTGTTTTTCTTATTATTTGATTTATTAGTAAATAAATAATTATAATAAATTTATTAATTATTATTGGTTAATAATATTAATTATGTTTTATTTATTTGATTTATATCTATTTAATTTATATATTTTTTTCTTTTTGAATGAAATTAATTTGGAATGGGTGTTTAATTTTGTTTTTACCAAATGTATTTGAAGTTAACATAGAGTATTATTAATTTGATAGAGTTAGTTTTTTTTTAATGGACATGTTATACATTATATCTTTGGGGTCGACCATTTATTATTCATTATTGTATTCCTGTTGTCTTGTTGATTTTTGATTTTTGAGAGTGCCTTTATGTTGACTATGGTTATATGAGAACCAATAAGTATTTTTGAGAGTGCCTTTATTTTGATTATGGTTATATGAGAACCAATATGTATTTTTGAGAGTGCCTTTATGTTTATTATGGTTATATGAAAGCCAATATATTGGGAAAGAACCAAATTTGAGATACATTCGATCATTATGATGTTTATTTAATCTATGAGCCTACGGTAGGTTATCTAGGTGTATAAGAGGGAAGTGGCTTACAATAGAGACTCTCGCCCAAATGATACATATATAAGATTCCTTAGAAAGGAATTGATACTAAACTACCATGGAACCAAACTTCCCTCCTATAATAGGTGTATAGCCTAGGGTAGATTATCTTTTGCACATCCCGTCAAATATCTTTTGGTCTATCCAAAACACCAACAACCCAAAAAGACCAACAAATTATGATAAAAAAAAACTTAAAATAAAAAAATTAAAACAAATAATTAAATTCAAGTGAAAAAGTGGCGTCCCCACCTCCCACTTCCCAAACTCTAGAGACCACCCAAGATGAAAGGGGCGCGCCTTCCAAGCGCACCCCACCCCATAATAGGCCATGCAAAAGGCGTAGACAGGCTGGGCTGATTTGACCTGGGCCCGATACAAATCCATAGGAGAATTTCTGAAAAAGGTAAAGTAGACGGTTTCAGTGTAAATTCATTGCACTAGAAAAACACGACTGAAATGGTCCAGGCAATAATTGTACTGGACAGGGATAGTTTATGTTAGACTTTCTTGTACAATACAGCTGGATTTCGCCAATGTCAAATGCAACTTGCCAGATTTCCCAACGATGAACCATTTAAATCACATCTGAGGGCCCATTTTTTACGTAGGAAAGGAGGCAGCAGACAAAAACTCTGAGATGGGACAAAACCATTATATTGCCATTTTTAATTTAAATAATAAACTGGAAAAATTGGTCTTATCAAGTAGGTATAGTCGGCTGTACAGCCATTGGCAAGAAAAGATCTCTACAGTCTTTACTTTACTTTGAAAGCTCGGAAGGAATGAACGCCAATCGGTTTATTTTTTAAATCAATAATCTGAAGTTTGAGTCTAGGTAGAATTATTAGTTCCTGAAGTAGGCAGAATACTTAACCTTTGGCTATCGTGACGCAAAAAGCGACGGAGTAGGCTCAAAAAATGATGGATGGCATATGATAGAAATATCATAACTACCATACCCATTCGTATATAAAAAAAAACGGAGGATTTGATGGACGTTCGGTCCGTCTCATACTGAAATTTCAAAATTTCTCCTGCTCAAATTAATTTGAATAATATCAATTTTATAATCTGTAACATTTGAAGGCGATTCAAATGCACTGGTGGGATTTGATGGAGAAGCTCAGAGCAGGCGATTGAATGGGATTGAATGCTTTGACTCCAAAATAGGCGGCAGAGAGCAGGTCTTATATGAGTCAAACGCAGAAGGGCGGAGCTTTCTTCCTCTCTATTCAAAGGAAAATGGGTATCTGATAAGAGGCGTGAGGTAGGATTTTGGTGTGGTGATGGCGAAATCTGGGTTTGGATTGGTGTTGTTAATGGTGGGACTGTTATGGCTAAGTTCTATACATTGTCAGATTTCCAGAACTTCAGCAACCTTGCAAACACAATGGCAACCGGTATGAATGGGGGGAATTCAAGTGAATATCACTGCAAGGAGTGGGATAGTTTCTTTGTCTTCTAGGTTTGTGACTCACCAATAACAAGCACTGTGCATGTTACACATCGTTTAGCATAATGTTCCATTTTATTGTTGTTGATTACCTCAATGTAAGATTACAAAAATAAATATTTGGGGTTATTGCAGGTATACCAACTAATGTTTTTGCCGTTGATCATAAGCATCTCCAGTAATGGTGTCCTAATGAGATTGAGCTGCTAAACTATGGCACCCGGGAAGGGTTTTAATCGTAAGTAAATTTTTTTTTTTTGTGCAAGGGAGTTAAAAAGAGTCTTCTAAATGTGTGCTGTTGGCATTGCTGACATTCTATTTCGGCCATTGCACAGAGATTGAATGTGTCTGTGAGGGTCAAGGTGCCCAATTTTCTTCCATAATAATTATCACAATCTGTATTATACTCTTTAAAAATTTAAATTAGTTTTTCATTTAACATACTTGAAGTTACAGTGTATTTATGTTTGCAAAGTTACCATCCCATGTCAAAAAAATAGTTTTCTGAGTGACAAAAGCTTGTAGACTGCTTAGAGATGCCAGTGAAGATCCAAGGGAGACCTCACATAAGAATTGAAACATTATTTTCAAATTCTTTTGTATTGAATTTTTTTTTTAAATGTAGACTTCACAAAAATATTCTTTAATGTGAACATTATTTTATAATATTAATTATTTTTAAATTTGTAAATGTGAGGTTTTAAGTTTGAAAGTCTTATTTTTCTATACATTTAATTTAACCTTGAATTATTAATGTGGCAACACATCTATTTTATCATTGACTCATAATTATTAAAAATAGTTCTAAGTAGATTTTTAAAAAAAATTATAACTAATATAAATATTTTATTTTATAAAGTTAGATATAATTTATAAATTAAAATTTTATTATCATTAAGTAATGAATTTTATATATTTATGTCAATTTACATTTAATTTTACTACATTTAAAAAAATAGTTTAATACAATTATGTTGTGATAAATGGTACAATTTTATGTGAAAGCACATGAAATGAAAAACATGTATGATGTATTTTATTTATTTTAAGCTATGCATTTGAAAATTTTGTTTTGGTCTTATTATGATAAAAATTTATTGAAAAAGTGTAATGTTGGTACCATTTGGTAAAAAAAGCTATAAATCATTTTTCAAAATTAGATTTTGAATAAATTCAAGTTTTGAATCACGTTGAATGTGAATAGTGTTTTGTGCATGAATTAATCAGTTTAACGATTAGTTTATGCTTTGTGAGATGAAATTCTCAAGTTTGATACATAATAACCAACCTTTTCATGTAAGTGTTACATGTTTTGACTTTGTTTCTTGTGCCTTATTTTTTAAGAGACGACTTTCATTTTTGGACATAGGATAGGATACTTGTGTTGCAAGTAGAGATGACCCAATAAAAAGTGTTGTATGGGATAATATTATTGAGATAAAATGAGAGGGGAATCAAACATTCATATCACATAATTTCATCCTGCCCTGCACAAAAATTGCATCCCTAAACACCAACCCTGACCAAAATTCCCATACACTCTTCCATACTATTTTTACCTATGGTGATTCAAACCCTAGTAACACTTTTGTATCTATAATATGTTCTAGGTTGAACTACACATCGTGTTTTTCAACAGACATAAACTTAGTTCATGGTTGGTAAGATGCATTTTGTTTACTCATTTTATGTTATCTCAAATTAAAGGTTGGATATCACAACCTACATATTTAGGCACACGATGTATGTGCACCTTGACATAATTTCATTGTAAATATGAATTTCTAGGTTGAACTACATATTGGGTTTTTCAATGTACAAAAACTTAATTCTCGGTTGGTAAAATATATTTTTTATACTCATTTGATGTGATCTAAAATTAAAAGTGTTGGATATCACAACCTTTCTCTTTACATAAAGATGTATGTGCTTATTGAGAGCATCTTATTGTAAACATGAAGTTCTAGGCTTTATTAGCATTATATTTTTGTGACTTAGAAAAACTTAGTTCATGGTGGGTAAGATGTATTTTTCCTACTCATATGATGTTATCTTAAATTAAAGGTTTGATATCACAACCATCCTTTTTATGTAAGAGTGGAATGTGTATCTTGAAAGGATTTCATTGTAAATATGAAGTTATAAGTTGAATAACACCTCATTTTATTCAATGTACACAAACATGAATAACGGAAATAAACAATACATAACATTTGAAAATGTGGCGTATTTACCAGTGTGCACCCCAATTATTGACATTCATCATATGAATACCATATATGTTCAAAAAAATATATGTGCACCCCATTTTTTTTCCTCATTTAATATTTTTGTAGGATTATGCATGTCTGGCTTAATAAATCACTTAAAGGCTTTGATTATGCATGTGGATTTTAACAAAATATTCAAGTCTAAGGGTCCAAAGGGTCATGACTAGGATGGAATGGTTTATATGATGATATAATCTGTGTGGAATCTTAATGTTTAATCAATCCACCATGATAACAATGTGTGTTGGCAACTAATGTTAACAACTATGTTTGCAACTAATGTTAATAACGTGTATTTTCTTTGGCCACTTTACAGTTGAAGATATCAGATTTAGGTGAAAGAGGGCTATAGAAAATGCTTAGAGAACATGACATATTTCTATGGTCTCTCACTCACTTGTAACAAAAACTATAAATAAAGCATTCTAACCCATATTAACAAATATTGAATCATTCTAAGTTATTTCCTGGGGTATTAATAGTTTGAATTGCATTTGAGCAGAAGGTGTCATATTTTTATATCATTTACTAAGTCAAAATGTTTAACAACACAACATATTTATGTAGATAATAAGATGATAGGGTCTACATGCCAACAAAGATTTTGAACATTACAAAAATAGTAGAACTATATTTAAATTAGACAGAAATATTTGTTTGGCACCACCAACAAACACATAATGAACAAAACATCCAATAAAGACAATATGATGTGTTTGTATGCCTTCTATGTTGTATATGATAGCATCAAATATCTAAAAAGTGATAATGTAAAATAGGAAGGTTATCATATCAAACCTTTAATTTGAGATAGCATCTAATGCGAAGAAAAAATACATCAAGTACCAACCATGAACTAAGTTTATGTAGGTTCTAAAACATGATGTGTAGCTCAATTTAGAAATAATATTTACAATCAAATCATATTGAGGTACACATACCTCTTTTACCTAAAGAGGTTATTGTTATAATATCCAACCTTTAATTTTTGATATATGTCAGGGATATGGAGAGAGGGAGAGAGAGGTGGGGAAGAGGGAGAGAATGTGAGAGGGGAAAGATAGAGGGCCATATCAATATATGTCTACAAATAAATAGGAAGTATTGAATATTATTTCATATCCTCGTAAACATAGTCTTTACAATAATAATACTTTACACACTAAAAGTATATATGCATACATATACATATATATCAATTAATCTGTTATAAATAAAAAATCATTAGGACTTCACAAGAGAGAATACGAAGAGTAATGTATAAATCAACTTAGAATATCAGTCACAAGCATAAAAAATGATTAAACTATCAACAATACCAAAATGATCAAATATACCAAAGTAAGCAGAAAGAGAAAGAGAGATGGGGAGAGACAATGGGAGAGGGGTAGATGGGAAGATATGTGTGGAAGATGGAGATAAGGGAAAGAGGGATAGATTTTAAAAAGGAGAGAGGGTTTAGGGCTTAGAGTTTAAGGCTTGGGTCTTATATTTTAGGTTTTTAGGTTTGGAGAAAGAGGGGGGGGGGGG
>MU224846.1:1083765-1103404 GCA_018584345.1 Thuja plicata | reverse complement strand
TTTCATGCCATGTTCAGCCAAAAAAACCAGCCCACCATTATGGGATCATCCCTGACAATTTTCAAACTGCAATCCTCCTTAGGTTAATAACCATCAAAGTCTAGGGGGTATGTAAATTCATCAGAGTATTGAATGTGGCCCAAACATACCTCTCAGGGTTCAAACTTTGGTGGATGACTTTTTATATCTCATATCACCATCCTCACCAATTATGCTCAACCAATTGAGCTACAAACCTTTGGCAACTAATGATGTAAATTTTAGATTTCACTTATTTATGGTTAAAAGTAATTATAAAAAAATATTATGTTTAAATTATTAATATTGAATTCATGATCTCTTTATTTAATTATTTTTTTTAAAAAAAAAGATTTTTTTATAAGTATTAAAATATATTTAAATTATTTAATTAGATAAATCACTTGTACCTTCCTTCTTGTGCTCTCAATTGTTATAATTGCTTATTTTAAAGTTATGAGTCAATATACACATGTATATAAATTATATATATATATATATATATATATAAAATCTTTTATCATTAATTTAATATATGTCTATTATTTATTATTTTCTAAGGATATAACAAGATATGAGCACACTCATACAATGACATAATAGAACTACAAATCTTTGGCAACTAATAAATATTCATTGTAAAATACAAAGTCAAATTTTATTGATGATGTGAATTTGAGATTTCACTTATTTATCATTAAAATTAATTATAAACAAATGGGTAAAAGCACAATCAAGTGTTGCCTTTTAGGCTAGCTCAACTGACTCAACCTAGTTAGATTCAGTCCAGTTAGACTCGACCGAGTCTAATGCAACTGTGTCCATGTAGGCACCACGCAGCACCAAATGGTGCCTACCTGGCCCAGTAGACTGGGCTGAGTGGGACTTGGCTTAGTCCATGCGATTTTTTAAATACCAAAAAGACCTCCAAGCCCATTATTTGCACATTGAGGGGCTATGAGAGTGGGAAAGGAACTCCAGAGGAAACTCAACCGAATTTTCTATACATGTACACATTGGAAAGCTACAATGGAAATAATTGTTGTTTCTTCATTGATGTCAAACCTTAACTGGTAAGACTATTGCTATCTATTTGAGTACCATATCTATTGATTGTTGAAGAAGATTTGAAGACAAGGATAAAAAGAAGACCAAGTGAAGTGGTTGAGTTATGGGAAATCACAAGGGTACTTGATCATTTGGCACATTGACAAAGTAATGTGTTGTTTATCTTTTGATGACAGTTTACTGTGAACAGTTTATGCCGAGCGAAGTTAGTGATGACCGAGCGCCATTAAATTGCCAAGGAAACCAGTGATGACCGTGCGGAAGAACACTATGTTGGCCGAGCAGCAGTATTTTGGTAATTGTTGAGATTTGAGATCTCTGGCCGACATAATTGAATTTATTGAGATATGTAAATTTAATTAAGGATAAGCACGATTGGTCCACACTATTTAAATACATGGGTAACAGTAATTAATGCATGGATCAAATATTTTATTTTTGATTGCTTTGGAGAAGTAAATTAAATGTAAAGATGGAAAGATCTATTGGATTTGACCTAACCTAAGATCTATGATCTTGATTAAGCGGCAAAAGATTTATCCGACCTAGATGAAGAGGTATAAGATAACCTCAAGGGGTTATTCTTGAATGGTATGGGTGATAAGTGTATGAAAGATGATTGCATATTTAATTGACTGATTGGCATGATCTAGCAGAGAAGGCTGAGCAGAGAAGAAGAGAGTTGCAAGAGTGATCAAGCTTAATGGATTTCCAAGCAGATCTAAAGATTGAAAAGAGAATGGAGGCCAATCAGTAAATTAGCATTAGAGTTGAATTGGATATGGATTTGCAAAGTAAGTTGTATGTATTAGATCACACCTACTGATTACTGTTGAGCATTGTTTTGACACAAGCCAACTTGCTAGGATCTCGAGACTCGATTTCCTCTCTTGAAGAATAACAAAGTTATTCCCAAGGTTCTCCGGGGTCGGGTCACAACATGCTTGGTTACTCAGTTGAAGATAAATGTGATTTGTTCACGAGGAGGCATTTTCTAGTTCATTCAAGACATCAAACTGCAAAATGCTTTTATTTCTCTTTTTTTTTTGGTATTTTCCATTCTAAGATATATGGGTGTTGTAAATAAAATGCAATTTTATATTTTCATGATAAAGATTTTCATAATTAAAGAAAGAGTTTAAAGAGAGAATAGAGGAATGAGAAGTAAAACAAATTACTGAAAATAAGACCCTACAGACATAAACCCTTATAAACTCTTCCTTGTAAATTGAATGATGGGAGAGATTTGGAGTAAACCCACGAGGCACAAATAAAACCAAGTCGCAATTCACTACCCCACAGATGTAAGTGTTTGGAGAGAAAATGTATTCACTTGTGCAAGATATTCAAGATCGATCAAATCATGAGGCCACCAAGATGTGCACACCCACAAGATAGATCTATCATTAAGCCCAAAGATGATCTCTTCCACGCATTCGTCACAACAAGGTAAAGTAAACAACAACAAACTCCAACTAAAAGGAATGCGAATTTGAAACACAATAAACAAGAGGCTCTCTGAAAATAATGAACAATGCAAGCATACATTCATTAATTTTGCATAGGTAGCAGCAATTCATACACCACAAATGAAGTACCAAATGTATATCTTTATTGCATTAGGAAATCCCCCTTTACAGTGATTTTTGATTATAATATATAGAATTTGACCCACAACTCTGAATTCCAAATTTAGGGCATCAGAGAGAAAAATAAATTAAACTAAAACTTTACTGAAAGCGAAACTATTCTTAACTAACACTAGATAACTTGCATGGATCCATGAATCCATTTACAATCAGTTTGCCCATGCATGGAGGGTCAAACTCGCCAAGAAGGAAGATAAAAGGAGGGTTTCTTCTGAGAACTTGGAGTCTTCTTCTTGTTTTTGGGAGTCTTTCTTGGAATCTTCATCTGGAAGCTCTTTTGGCAGTGGAGACTGATAGGGGACTTTTAGTCCCTTCAAAACAAACTCAAGCTGATAATCAAATAGATCTGGAGTTCAACTGGTGTACAAAAATGTGATCTCACTGGAAACACCCAATTTTTTTGGACCTTGACCTCTACTACGAAACATTTTAGTGTTAAAAACTTCTAAGTGTTTACCATCAGAACTTTGGTCCAAAGTTTGAAATTTTTGGAGGAAGAAAAGGCCGAAGTATCTAGAAGGTGGGAAAGGATGAAAACTTGGAGGGTCGAAAGGCCAAAGAATTGGGGAGGCCGAAAGGGCAAAAGCTCTGAAATCTGCGTTAAGGAAATTTCTTAAGTGTCAGAAATTGCCTCTTCAAAACTGCTTTGTTGTCCAATGGGTCAGTTTGGGAATACCTCTGGGCATGCATCCCGGAGCCTTTGTATGCTTTCCTGAACCTCCTCATAGTTTATCCCCTTCCTTTTTGCCCGGTTAACCTTCTGTTCTTGCTTTTCTTTGAAGGCAGTTAGCTCGGAAGTGAAAAATCAGATCTCCTCTACATGATTCATCATCTGTGTCATCTCTTCTTTGGAATGAAAGAATTGTTGCAATGCTTCCCTATTTTTTGCACTTGCCATGATGTCCCTAAATTGTTGGACCACTTCTTTAGAGAACCGCAAGATGTTCTTAGCTTCATCCCGGTACAAATCAAGGCCAACCCCAGTGAAGAAAGCATCTATTTCCTCCACCCATTCAAGGACTTCTTTCTATTTCTCTAATATGGAGGCTTGACAGTTTTCGTAAATGCTGATTATCTTGATCATGCGCTTGATCCAAGTTTCAAAATTGTCTAACTCTTCACCTTCATATATGTTCACTGGGATTTGGAAGCATTGTTTCTTAATGATTTGTAAAGCCTGGAGGGCAGTTCGCCATTTTCTTGTTTTAGACTCCAGGTCACCCTCATCTGTCATTAAACCAATCAATTTTGTAGCCTCTACAAGGATAACCCTATAAGGTTTGAATATTTGCTTGATGGCACCTTCCCCGTAATGCTCAAAATCTTCCTTCCAATTTGCGCTTGCTTTGATGAAGGATGGGGCTAAACCTGCCAGCAAGTCTGGGATGTTTCTTTTATCTAATACTTCCTGTAATGAGGCCTCTGGGCAGTTGGGGTCAATGGGACCAACCATTTTGTGAATGAATCTCTTTAAGGATTCATTCTTCTCGGTCAAGTTTTCTATGGTCTTTTCTTCCTTAATCACGAAACCTAGAGCATGTTTGAGCCCCAAGGCAACTAGTGTCTTTCTCCCTTCCCTGGTAGGTTCCCCTAAATCTACCTCTTCAAATGTATAGTCTTCTGAGGTAGTCGGGGCTTGAGAAGTGCTGGTGGAAGAGACTGCAACCTGTGCCTTCCAGCGCCCCCTAGTGTCCTGAGTGACATAGGACATTGTCCGTGCGGGTAACATGATTTTTTCCTGATGAAAGGCTTGACCTAAGAATTCTATACCCATGTTTTCACCTTCATCCTCATCTGAATAGGTCCTTCTCCTTGACTAGATTTCTTTAGTAAACCAGGTAGGCCTACTAGATGCAGTGACCGGCTCATATGGGCTAACTTGAAGAATTGAATCTAAATTTTGGGACCCTGGGGTTACCTCTTCATCTGGCCCCTCTCCTTGTCCCTGTCTCTATTCCTCTTCATCCCCTTCTCCCTATTGTTCTTCTTCTTTTTCCCTTTCCTCTTCTACCTTGTTTCCTTCTTGCATTGCCTCATCTTGTCTTCCCTAGCTTTTGTCTTCCTCTCCTGAGGAACTAACCGAGGCTTCGGTATTGAGACCAGTCATAACCTTCAATGTGGTTTTGAAGGGTGATGTAGCCTCTTTGGTTATTGATCCTCCAGGGGTCAGGATGTGTTAATTCAAAGGGCTCGATGTTGGTGGAGTAGGTGTTGGGAGATTTGGGATTGGAAGTGGAGGAGTAGTTGGTGGAGTTTGGAGAAATGGTGGTGGAGTAGGAATAGGAGGTGGGAGAGTAGTTGGTGGATTAAGAGTGTGAAGGGGCATTGTAATAGAACTAGTCTTAGTTGTAGGCTCATTGGTAGTTATCCCTTGGGTGATTGGAAACTCCTCATTCCCAGGCCCTTGATCTGCTTTAGAACTATCTCCCACTTTGTGTATATTTGGCTTTGGATTAGTAAATTGAATGGGAGGTGGAGTCAAGATTACTTGCGGTTGAAAAAGAGAAGGCTCGCCTATTTCATATCCCATTGCATAACCCGGTGTATGCTGGCCTTGGTTCGAGAAACCCTCTAGACCCTCAAAGTCTGACATTTGAAACTCATATGATCCTAGAGCATCTAAGGGGTTATCTTGCTCTTTAGGATCCTCCTGATGCTTCCTGCTAGTCTCCTTTTCTCTTCTTTTCTGAGACCTTGTCCTTTTAACTAGAGGGACATCTTCCCCCTCCTCTCCTTGCAGGTCCTCCTATACAGTTTCTAATTGTGGAGATATAGAAGCCTTCTTTCTCTTATATGTCTTCTGCCCCTTCTCGGTAGTAGGAGGAGATTGCCTAGAGGTGGAGGGTCCTTCATCAGATGAAACCTGTGTTGGCCCTATGGGAGGATCTATTTGCTTGGTCATTCTTGTTTTAGGAGCCTTGGGCCTCAGGTTTGACCCATATTCTACTGCACGTTCATGGCCGTATACTGTAATTGGCTTCTGTGGTTGTGCCCTTTTCTATTGCGACACTGTATTTATCTCTCCACGCTATTTATCCACCTTCTTGGGTGGATCCATCAATATTTTCCCAGGTATTGGGCTCATTTTGTAAGGCTTCTTAATCCACTCTTTTGTTGTTCTTATTACATGCCTTTCCCAGAAGATTATGTCATCATTTTCATCTTTATTGACCCTCGCATTCATTATGGGTCGGTCATATATTTTGTCATCGGTATAGATGGCCTCGAGGACCTCATCTAAATCATACTCCCAAACTTTTGGGGGAATAGGATTCTTAATGACTTCTTTTTCCAAGGCAAGAGTCATCTGACAATAATCCTGAATTCTTATCTCATGATCATCTATGCAGTTTATCCAGCGATCCTCCAGGTGTGGCTCATGAATGTAAAACTTGCCAATAATGTAGTTGTATGTGCCTATAGGGTCAAATCGAGGCTGCATTGTGCTATAAAGATGTAGGGGATAGTCATCCCATTCAAAAGCTAGAGATTTACAAACCTTCATATCCTGTATGGTATATGGTCCCAATGAGATGGGAAAATCCCAGCAATGCTTCTTCTTGTGCTTTATATGTTCATATGTGTCTGCGAGTTGCCTCACCATCTCCAAAATGATTATCTAGTTAGATGGATATCTAGGAAACTTCTTTGGATTCACTATTGATCCCGCTACCTGAATGTATGTGAAGGTTTTGAATTGTATTTAATAAGAACCTATGGCCCTCACCTTGGCAGCAGCTTCTTCTGACATCCTTTTTGCAAAATCGCCCTCAATAGATCAGATGATTACAAAAATGAAGGCATCATTGACTATCTGGTAGTCTGGGCTATCTTCTGACATTTTGGCCCTTTTCTATAACTGAGGGTATATGATGTGCGTCCATGCATTGGGATCATTTAGGCTTCCTCTCTTGATGAGTCCTGGCTAATCTACCCTTGCTTCCAGTAGGTACACCACGTAATTACTCATATAAACTTAGGATTGTGTTTTACTGCCACTAGCTATTCATCCAACTTGTTGCTAATGATGGTCCCCCAGTCGAACCTAGACCTGCGGCCTCTGAGTCTTTCTATAAGGAGAATAATCCAATTCTCAAGTTGCAATGATTGCGGTAACCCATATACTCGGCTTATCATTGTTATGGCTACCTTGATGTCATATTTCATGTATCCTCTTCTTAAGTCAATTTTTTCCAGCTTATTTTTTGGAAGAGGTTGCTCGAGGTAATGGTTGTTGACTATTTCATAAGCTTCCTCTCCTTTTTTTATGAACCATAAGTTTCCCTTGTCTATGAAAAAGTCATAGAACTTGTCTACACCTTTGTAAAGATGAAAGACATCCTCTATGACATTTGGCCTGATATCCAATACTACTTGGCCTTCAGTATTCTAGACCACCCTTTTGTCAGAGTCATAATGGTTTTCCAGGGTCATGATAAGTTCAGGTGAAGACACAGCCACTGGGTGGGCTGCTACGCTGACCAGTCCTACTAATACTAGGGAGGTACAATCCTCTGATCTCCCAGCTGGTTGGCCACACCTTGTCAGGAAGTCATCCCAATCCACATTCCCAATATCAGTGTCTGTGATTTCACTGTGTCTATTGCTAATTTTGGAAGGTTGAGTGTTCCCCTTGTATTCGTACTTCATGGGTGAAGTAGTCTTTTTCTCAGACATTCCTGTAACAAAACATGCAAGTATCAGTATCTTATTTGGAGGACAAACTAAAAGAAAGCTGACTAAACTAAGAAAATAGAGCAAAACTCTCTAAGTAACCAAGAATGCAGGTTTTTCTCACTTTCAGCCTTTTCAGGGTTTTAGACACCGAAAAATGGTTCAGAGGCCAAAAAGGCTGAAAGTGTGAAAAGCCATTAGTTAGATAGTGAGTTTCTTTGGACCTTTAGACATTCGAAAGTCTGAAGGCTCTGCGGATGCTAAAAAGTTGAAATCATGAAGATTGAAGACCATGTTTCGGGGATTTAGATTTGTTGGCGTTTCAGACCTTTTGGAGGCCCGAAATGCTGAAAAGACCGAATCTCCAAAATCACGATGAGAGCTAAAATGAATTTTGGGGATTCAGTCCTGTCAGAATTTTGGACCAACTTTTGGCCTTTCGGCCATTTCGGTATTTCGGGGCACTATGATCCCCAAAATTTAGAAAGGCCAAAAAAGGTGCTTTTCCTTGTCTAATCATGCTGACACCTATTCTTTTGAGACTGACCGAGCGAGGACTCAAGGGGGATGACAAGACCAAAAATCAAGAAAGCAAAAGAAGGGGGGGTCACCATGGTCAAAGAACCAAAAAAAAATAGGGTGTGTGTTGTGGACCCACAAAAAATAGCCCCAAAAAAAGGAGGAATGACCAAGGCATTTCTTTGTCATAATTTCTCTTTTGGGATGTAAATTTGTAGTAGAATAGGGCCGAGAGGTGTGGGTGCTGACCAATCTTTCCATGATTTCCAATTCGAGGTTTTTTTCTTGCTCCCCTGTGTGTGTTTAATGTGTATTCATTCCATGAGCTTTGATTGTGGTAACCTGAACATTCGCCAATTGCTCCCAACCTTCACCAAGTAGACCAGAGTTTCCTGGAAAGGGCTTTGCTACCAATCAGGCATTCATAGCCTCGACAACGTTTTCCCCAAATCCCAAATATAACCTTGCTCTACTGCCAGTCGGGCATTCATAGCCCTGGTAGAGGTTTCCATAGTCACCCAGGTCCACTCCGTCTGCTAGGCTGTAGCTTTCTTTCTTTTTGAGAGTTATGTCCTTTTGGACAGTCATTTCATTTCTTCTGAGTGCATCTTGAAATGTGTCAGGCCTTGGATGTTTGTGTACTTCCAGGTGTTCAAGTCCATAGAAATGAAATTCTCTTTTCGTGTTTAATATGATCTTGGAAATGATTAGGTTGTGCCACCCAAATTTCACACTTGTGGCCTCTTTGGGACACTTTTCTTTTCATGTGCTTCTCTTCTCTCTTGGGATTTTTTTTTATCACCTTCGCAGTCATTCAGACCTGGGTTCTGGGATTGGTGGGTACCCGAATCTACGCACTAGTGCTGCTCACAACTGTCAAACACTTAAGGAATCATTTCTCTCAAGTGTTTCCTTTTAGTGTCTTTCATGATTAGGACGATCAGGCTTTGAACTTCTTCTTGTCAATCACTGATATCTGTCATCACTTTGTCTTTTGGTCAATGTTCTTTGCATCATACGTCTCTTTGGAGGAATTGAATAAGAAATACCCTTGCTCTGATTTAGGGACTACCTTGGAATGGATCCAAGAACACACTGACCCAAAATAACAAATGAGCCCCAACAAAAGAAAGGAAGAAAGGAGTGACGGCGAGGGCGACGAAAAAAGAAAAGGAAAGAAAGGAAAGAAAGAACCGAAAAAGGGGACTATGGTACATGGGATGGAAGGCAGTCCCTCTTAGGATCCAAAGTAATGTTTGAGGAACTGTACATTGACTAGAAATGGGGTCAACCCTCTATTCAATGTGCTGATCCTAAAAGTGTTTTCCCCTAGGATCTCTAATATTTGATAAGGGCCTATCCACAATCTTTGGAACTTGGTGTGGCTACCTGACGTTTCTTTCATCTTATTCGACATGAGGAAAAGGTTAGAGATCCTGAAGGATTTAATGGTGGCTCTCTTGTCGAAACACCTCTTGACTATGAGTTGATGCTTTGATACATGCTCTAGAGCCACTACGTGCTTCTCCTCTAGGTTAAGGAGATTCATAACCCAGACTTGTACTTGGTCTTCTCCCCCTACATATTGGTCCATGAATCTGAGGACTGGGATCTTTAAGTTCATAGGGAATCCCGGTTATAAGCCATAGACTAACTGGTATGGAGACGTCCCCTAGTCATTTTTGATCCTTACGCGATCAGTCCATAAAGAATATTTCAATTGCATGTGCCAATCCTTAGGGTTATCATCCAGGAGGTGTTTGATCACTGTCGTTAAGTTCTTGTTGGTAGACTGTGCTACACTATTTCCTTGTAGATAATAATTTGAATAGAAATTGAGGATTACTTGGTTCTCGAAGGCCCATTGTGTGAGTGAGGCTGAAGAGAAAGAGGGAGCATTGTCACATACCAGATAAAATGGCATCCCAAAGCTAGTTGTGACGCGCTCCTCCAAGAATTTGGTCACAACCTCTGTAGTACAATTCTTCAGTGCTTGAGCTTTCATCCAGCATGTACAGTAGTTAGTAGTTGTTAAGATGAACTTGTGTCCTACAGACAAAGGGGGATTAATCATCCCAAAAAAATCTAAGCCCCATTGGGAAAATGGGCGTACCTCATATACTAGTTGTAGGGGCATTGTGGGGTTTCTCTCTCGAGTTGCGCTGGTTTGGAAAGTGTGGCAATACCTCACATGTTCACTGGTGTCTCTAAATATCGCGAAGGCCAGAAATAGCCTGCCCTTAAGATCTGGTGGGTAGTTGCATATCATGGAAATCTTCTAGGATTTGCTTCACCTTGGGTCTGTCCAAGCATCTTAGGTATAGGCCCTCATAATTGTGTTTGTACAGTTTTCCATTCTTCAACATGTAGGAGCTGCTTTTGATTCTTAGGGCTCTTCTCTGGGAACCACTCATTTCCTCTGGGCAATGGTTTTGCAGCAGATAATACACTATGTCTTTATACCATACATCACTGATCACACCTTGGTCAGTGTAGGTTTGGCAGACCAGACCTTCTTCAACCTCAGAGATTAGCTTTGTGAAGCCTTGGCCTCTCACTAGTTTCAATGGTTGGATTTCAAGGTCAAACTCTTGGAGGATGGCCATTTATTTTCTTCTTCACTCTCCCAGCTCATTCTTCATCAGAAGGGACTTTACGGATACGTCTAGAACTATTTTGATGACCTTACTTCTCAAGATGTAATGTTTGAACTTTTTTACTGCTTTGACAAGAGAGAATGACTGTTTATCTAGGTTTGGATATCTGAGCTTAGCATCTTTGAAAGAGAAACTCATGAAAGCTATGGGTCTCATCTTCACTATTCTTCTTCTATTTGAGGATGCTTACGCATGAGTGCTCAGATGCAAAAGAGTAAACTTTAAAAGGGATAGTGTAGTTCAGGCTGACTAGGACTGGTTCTGTGGCAATGTCATGCTTAATCTCTTCAAAGGATTTCTTGTTTAGGAGAGCCCATTCAATATTTGCGTCTTTCTTGAGCATGTCATTTTTTTTGCTATCTCTGTGAAACCGCTAATGAACTTCCTTACAAAGTTGATCTTCCTGAAGAAAGATTTTAGTTCTTTGTGGCTGTGCACGACGCCAACTTTAGAATGGCCTCTACCCTTTCAATATCTATGGCTATCCCTTTCTCGGAGATGATATGTCTCAAGAGTTTTCCTTCAGTTACCCCAAACACACATTTCTTGGGATTAAGGGAAATCCCAAATTCCCTGCATCTTTGAAGACATTTTCTAAGGTCATTTAAGTGGTCAGCTCTTTGTTTTGAGAAAATAGTGAGGTCGTCCCTATAGATGATAATGCACCTCGCAACTAGTCCCTTGAAAGCTATGTCCATTGCCCTCTGAAAAGTGGCCCTAGCAATAATCAGTTTGAAAGGCATTCGACAATAGGTGAAGGTTCCCCATTTGGTTGTGAATGTCATTTCAGCCTGTCCTCCTCCTGCACCATCACCTAGTTGTAGCCTGAGCAACCATCCAAAAATGACATCATTTGAGACCCATTGAACTTTTGTAGTACTTCTTCGAGAGATGAGAGTGGTTAATTGTCCTTCTGAGAAGATTTGTTGAGGTTCTAGAAATCCACGCACAATCTAATCTCTCCAGTTTTCTTTCTTACGGGTACTAGGTTTGCAACCCACGTGGAATGCCATATTGGAAAGATGATTCTGGCATCGAGCAACTTCTGAACTTCCTTTTGAATTAAGGGTTCCATAGTAGGGTTCACAGGCCTCTGTCATTGCTGGAATAGCTTGGATTTTGGTTTTAGATGGATGTTGTGCACTATGACTAAGGCGTCATATGTCTTCAATTCCTCATAGCTCCATGCTATGACATCTTGATATTTAGTGAGGAGCTTGACCATTTTCTCCTTTTCTTCTTTGGTTCCTACCTTTCCGATGTGGACCTCCCTAGGTTCCTCTTCCATGCCAAGGTTGTATGTATCACACTCTTAACCATCAGGTGTTATATCTGGGCATCTCCTTGATGTAGTCTTGTCACTGTCAAAAATCTTCTCTAGTTCTACTATCCCTTTGGGTATGGCATTGGTCCTTAGATTTATGATGCCTTGATCATCAGGATCCTCAGGCTCAACTGTTTCTTCTCCTTTCTTTTCCTCATGTATGATATTTTTTTTGAACACACCGACACACATAATCAACGCCAAGATGTGTTGATCGTCTTGGAAGACTTGAAAATTAATGACATTGTCTGGGATGGTTGGGGCCGTGACCAGTTCAACTGACAATTTATTTAGCTTGGATTTTTCCATTGGATGTAATGAAATGGCTGATATGGCTAGGGTGTTGGTGACAACATTTCTTCTTCTTGGGATGGTTTTGATGTCGAAAGCATCAAAGTCATTGATCAGGTCCCATGCCCTATTTTGGTAGGCTAAAAGCCTCTTATCATTACAAGTATACTAACTATGGATCTGCTTGACAACCAATTGCAAGTCCCCTTCTACTGTCAAGATCTTTATTCCCTTTCCATGGGCTAGGAGAAGTCTGTAGACTAGTGCTTCATATTCTGCAATATTGTTTGTGCACAAAAATTGTAACCTATAAGTGGCATAGAAAGACTTACCTCTTGGGTTTACCAATTCGATCCTTGCGCCTGCTCCTTGTTTACATTTGGAACCGTCGAAGCACAATTTCCATATCTGGGGTTTCTTAGTAGGGTTATACTTGGCTTATTTTCTCCTAAGAGAGCCCTTGGTTTTAAGTTTCTTCCCCTTTTCTTCATCACTGTCAGAAGAGGTTGATTCTCCAGTATTTTGGGTATCTCTGGGTTTGAGGTTGTCTGCACTTTCACCGCCTTCGTCTTCTAGCATTCCTTTATAAGGGGGACATGCTCCATCATCCAAGGTACTCCAGTCACTAAGTGCGTTCACAGTAGGACTTCTATCATTATAATCTGATCAGCTTTCCTAGTTCTGATGTGAAGTATTTTTGGGGACTGAGGTGCTTATTTCTAGTGGGGTGTTACTTTTGTCCTCAATCTCGAGGATGTCTTCTTTTATTGTCAGGGTTTTTGATGGCTTACTTGATAAATAAATTTAGGTCAATACCTGTGACAATGCTTCTTGGGAGTTGGGGCATGTGAACTCAGAATGGCTAGCTCAGTGTAATCTATAGTATCCTAGTAGTAGCAAAATATTTGAGTTTGTGTTTTGTCCTAGATGTCGTAAGCTGTCTGTCGTGCTATTGATGAAACTTTGGAAGATGTCATTGCCAATATTCAACTCAAGGAGACCTTGGATGGGACTATGGTCCTCACCTTCCTAGATTTAGAACATGAGGATGTCGTCCATCTGGTAAGTGCCCAAATTTGTCTGGGTGAATAGGACTTCATTCGGGATATTGTAATTAGTGATCATTCTTTTCAATTTAGGTTTCGCATCTATTTTGATCTAGTTCTTCAAAACACTCCATGGTAGCCATAGCTGGGTGAAATCCATGGAGAGCCATCCTCTCAAACACTTGGTCCATTCTTGACTCAATAACATCCCATAGGTTTCGAGTATGTCCACTATATGCATGTCAATGTGTTCTTGAATTCCGAGATCTGTAACCAATTGAATGTGTACATCTTTGAGCACACCAATCACCTTGACCTTTGTCTTATCCAATTGCATGACCACTCGGTTCGTTAATTAAGGCACCATCCCCAAATTTTGGCAAATTGACAGTGGCATGACGTTGCATGAAGCTCCTGAATCAATTAAGTGATTGTGTAGGTTCTTTCCAAACATCCGTAGACTGAGTAAGAATAGTGGGACCTCCATCTTATCCCTAAACACTATAGGGAAAGCCTCAGATGTGTTGATACTGGATGTGGGTGTCCTCGCATTATTGGTTGACGAGCTAGGTTTTGAGTTGTCTAGAGACCTTAGAAGGGCCTCCTTCTGGGATGGGAAGCCTTGTAGTAACTCAAACATAGATATGTTTGCTTTATTTTTCTTCAGTTCATCAATCGCGTTGTATTTGTCATTCAACCAGGCTGCACCTCTGTAGCTGGCATACCTGCTTGTTCTAGGTGGTGTAGGACCATTCGAGCCTTTAGGAGGCATGGGATTGTTACTATTTTTAGGATCTGGTGGAGTTGGTTGTTTGCTTGGGGGAATACCATCGGTGAGAGGTTCCTTTTAGCTCCGAAGGTTATATGAGTTTCGTTGATCATTCTGGAAGGCATGTATTTCTGAATATTCAAGCTCATTTTCCCTTTGGAAGGGAAACACAAACTCATCTTCTCCTACAAAGGTACCCGAGCCCTCCTCCTTTCTAGATTCATAGGAATTGAACACCATAGCATTGAATTGCACCGAAGGCTCCTCTAGATTCTAGACGTAATGATCACGAGAGGTGTTACCATATCCATCATTGGCTTGGTGTGAATTTGGATCCCTGAAAAAATTAGCCTCTGAAGCCTCATAAGCATTGGCATTGTCTACTGGGATGCTGCCATTATTGGGTATAGTGTTCCATGGCCTATTTGGTATTTTCTTCCCAAATGTTTTCTCCTATGTGTTGTTGTTGTTGTACATGTTGAAATTCTGGTTTGGATTTTGAGGATACGCATTTGGAACAGCAGGGGCTCGCTAATATCCACCTTGATTTTGGGATGGATTCAACTTCATCTGGGTGAGCTTGTTGGTGAGTTGGGATAAGGTCTTCTTCATGACATCCAGCTCAGAGGCCATGAGAGCATTAGGCTCTTCTTGGGGTATAAATCTCTGTTCCACAAACACTTCTTTGTGAGCCTCATAACTTGGATAGGTAATAGATGGGGTATGGCTGCAAATGGTTGCACCGGGATGGGATTTAACATAGGTGTATGAGTGGTCAAAGATTATTTTCTAGTTGTAAATGGATGTGGGACAACAAGGTTATTCATGGTAGGTACTGCTATATAAATCCCTTCTTGGGGGTCCATCTGCTGGGTGAATGTGATGGCTTCATTGTACACCTTTTCCACCCTGTCTCTATCTGCCAGGGGAAGCCTCCTCAGAAATATTGAGGTGAAAGGATCTAAAGCCTTCATGTAAATTTGTATGACAGCCTCCTCTGGTATGGTGTAAGGGGCTTCCAACTTTTGATGCATCTTGTGAAAATGATGATTGAATATAGCAATGGGTTCCTTAGGATCTTTCCTCGTGGTGATGAACTAGTGATGCATTGTGGCCAGATCCACATACAGTTTGAATTGATTAAGGAATTTGGTTTCAAACTTGTTCCATGCACAGATAGACCCTCGTGGTAAATTCAGGTACCAATTGTATGCAAACTCCCCCAAAGTGTATGGGAATAGATGAGAAACAACATCTTGGTGGGTGATCTCTTTACGGTTACAAATTTCCTTGAAGGTGTGGATGTGTTCTTCTGCTATCCTTGATTCACCATACATGACTCGAGTGCAAAACTTCTCTAGATTTTTGGGTAAATCATGGAGCTGCCCGACAAAATTTAAGGGTGAGCTGGTTGCGTTGGCCAAAAAGGCCATCAAATGAGGTTGCTGCAAATTCTGATTTTGTTCGTTCTGATTTTGCACTATGGCTGCTATGGCAGTCGGGGCAGCGATATGTGATTGTTGTCCAAGAGAATTTTGAGACTTGGTGAGATGGTAAGAGGATTTTTCTTTGTTCTTCCCTTTGTTGTTGTGAGATTTACGATGAAGGGTGAGCTCAAGGAACTTGCCTCTTTTCGGAGATGATCTAAGCACTCACTCAAATTTCTCTAGAGAGAAAGATCCAATGTTATCCAGCTTTTGAGTCTTGAGGGCCTCCTTCTAGCGCCACTTCTGTTGAGCATTGTTTTGACACAATCCAACTTGCTAGGATCTTGAGATTCAATTTCCTCTCTTGAAAGAATAATGAAGTTATTCCCAAGGTTCTCCGGGGTCAGGTCACAACCTACTTGATTACTTAGTTGAAGATAAATGTGATTTTTTCACAAGGAGGCCTTTGCTGGTTCGTTCAAGACATCAAACTGCAAAACACTTTTAGTTCCCTTTTTTTTTTGGTATTTTCCATTTTAACATATATGGTGTTGTAAATAAAATGCAATTTTGTATTTTTAAGATGTAGATTTTAAGAATTAAAGACAGATTTTAAAGAGAGAATAGAGGAATGAGAAGTAAAACAAATTACTAAAAATAAGACCCTACAGACATAAACTATTGTAAACCCTTCCTTGCAAATTGAATTATGGGAGAGATTTGGAGTAAACCCACGAGGCACAAATTAGACCAAGTCACAATTTACTACCCCACATATGCAAGCGTTTGGAGAGAAAATGTATTCACTCATGCAAGATATTCAAGATCAATCAAATCGCGAAGCCACTAAGCTGTGCACACCCATGAGACAGATCTATCGTTAAGCCCAAAGATGATTTCTTCCATGCATTCGTCACAACAAGGTAAAGTAAACAACATAAAACTCCAACTAAAAGGAATGTGAATTTGAAACACAATAAACAAGAGGCTCTCTAAAATAATGAATAATGCAAGCATACATTCAATAATTTCACATAGGTAGCAGCAATTCACACACCATGAATGAAGCACCAAATGTATAACTTTATTACATTAGGAAATTTTCCTTTACATTGATTTGTGATTACAATATATAGAATTTGACCCACAACTCTAAATTTTGAATTTAGGGCATCAGAGAGAAAAATAAATTAAACTAAAACTTTACTGAAAGGGAAACTATTCTTAACTGACACTAGATAACTTGCATGGATCCATGAATCCATTTACAATTAGTTTTCCCATGCATGGAGGGTCAAACTTGCCAAGAAGGAAGAGAAAAGAAGGAGGGTTTCTTCTGAGAACTTGGAGTCTTCTTCTAGTTTCTGTGAGTCTTTCTTGGAATCTTCATCTGGAAGCTCTTCTGGCAGTGGAGACTGATAGGGGACTATTAGTCCCTTCAAAATGAACTCAAGCTGACAATAAAATAGATCTGGAGTTCAAGTGGTGTGCAAAAATGTGATCTCATTGGAAACACCCAATTTTTTCAGACCCCAACCTCTACTCTGAAACTTTTTAGTGTCAAAAAATTCTAAGTGTTTACCATCAAAAATTTGGTCTGAAGTTCAGACTATTTGGAGGCTAAAAAGGCTGAAGTATCTAGAAGGCCAAAAAGGCCAAAAACTTGGAGGACAAAAGCTCCGAAATCAGCCTTAAGGAAATTTCTTAAGTGTCAAAAATTGCCTCTTCAAAACTGCTTTGTGGTCTAAGGGGTCAGTTTGGGAATACCTCTGGGTGTGCAGCCCTGAGCCTTTGTATGATTTCCTAAACCTCCTCATAGTTTATCCCCTTCCTTTTTTCCTAGTTAACCTTCCGTTCTTTCTTTTCTTTGAAGGCAATTATCTTGGAAGTGAAAAACTAGATCTCCTATAGATGATTCATCATCTGTGTCATCTCTTCTTTTGAATGAAACAATTTTTTCAATGATTTCTTAGTTTCTACACTTGCCATGATGTCCCTGAATTGTTGCACCACTTCTTTAGATGGCCGCAAGATGTTCTTAGCTTCATCCCGGTACAAATCAAGACCGACCCTAGTGAAGAAAGTATCTATTTTCTCCACCCATTCCAAGACTTCTTTCTGTTTCTCTAATATGGAGGCTTGACACTTTTCGTAAATGCTGATTATCTTGATCATGTGCTTGATCCAAGTTTCAAAATTGTCTAACTCTTCACCTTCATATATCTTCACCAAGATTTGCAAGAGTTATTTCTTAATTATCTATAAATCTTGGAGGGAGGTTCATCATTTTCTTGTTTCAGACTCTAGGCCACCCTCATCTGTCATTAAATCAATCAAGTTTGTAGTCTCTACAAGGATAACCCTATAAGGTTTGAATATTTGCTTGATGGCACCTTCCCCGTAATGCTCAAAATCTTCCTTCCAATCTGTGCTTGCTTGGATGAAGGATGGGGTTAAACCTGCTAGCAAGTCTGGGGTGTTTCTTTTATCCAACACTGCCTGTAATGAGGCGTCTGGGTAGTTGGGGTCAATGCGACCAACCATTTTGTGAATGAATCTCTTCAAGGCTTCATTATGATTGGCCAAGGTTTTTATGGTCTCTTCATCCTTACTCATGAAACCTAGAGTATGTTTGAGTCCCAAGGTAGCTAGTGTCTTTCTCCATTCCCTGGTAGGCTCCCCTAAATCTACCTCTTCAAATGTATATTCTTCTGAGGTAGTCGGGGTTTGAGAAGCACTGGCAGACGGGACTACAACCTATGCCTTCCAGTGCCCCCTAGTGTCTTGAGTAACATAGGACATTGTATGTGCGGGTAACACAATTTTTGCCTTATGAAAGGATTTCCCTAAGGATGTTATACCCATATTTTCACCTTCATCCTCATCTAAATAGGTCCTTCACCTTGATTGGATTTATGTACTAAACCAGGTAGGCCTACTAGTTGTAGTGATAGACTCATTTGGGGTAACTTGAAGAATTGAATCTAAATTTTGGGAGCCTGGGGTTACCTCTTCATCTAGCCCCTCTCCTTCTCCTTGTCTCTCTTCCCCTTCATCCCCTTCTCCCTGGTGTTCTTCTTTTTCTTCCCTTTCCTCTTCTGCCTTGTCTCCTTCTTGCATTGCCTCATCTTTTCTTCCCTGGCTTTTGTCTTCCTCTCCCGAGGAACTAACCGAGGCTTCGGTATTGAGACCAGTCATAACCTTCAATGTGGTTTCGAAGGGTGATGCAGCCTCTTTGGTTATTGATCCTCCAGGGGTCAGGATGTGTTAAGTCAAAGGGCTCGATGGTGGTGGAGTAGGTGTTGGGAGATTTTGGATTGGAAGTGGAAGAGTAGTTGGTGGAGCTTGGAGAAATGGTGGTGGGGTAGGAATAGGAAGTGGGAGAGTAGTTGGTGGAGTAGAAGTGTGAAGGGGTGTTGTAACAACACTAGTCTTGGTTGTAGGTTCATTGGTATTTACCCCTTGGGTGATTGGAAACTCCTGATTCCCAGGCCCTTGATCTTTTTTAGAACTATCTCCCACTTTGGGTATATTTGGCTTTGGATCAGTAAATTGAGTGGGAGGTGGAGTTGAGATTACTTGCGGTTGAAAAAGAGAAGGCTCACCTATTTCAAATCCCATTGCATAACCCGGCGTATCTTGGCCTTGGTCTGAGAAACCCTCTAGACCCTCAAAGTCTGACATTTGGAACTCATCTGATCCTAGAGCATCTAAGGGGTTATGGGTAAAAGTACAAACCTGTGTCACTCTTTTATAAAGGAAAAGGATGACAAAATTCAAATTTTTAAACTTTAACAACATGAAAGTGCCATTTGTGTTTAGAATTTGAAGATGATGTAAACTAATGAAATGTGTGAAATTTGATGAAGTTTAGGCTTATCATTTTTTTAAAAAAAATTGAAAAAAATTTGACGTAGTTTTTTAATTTTTGAAGTTCATTTTTTTATTCCTGAAATATGTTGAAAATCTAGGGTCTAGTCCGTGTTAAAAAACTATATGTTGTAACACCCAAAAATTGGCATCTTGCAACTCTAACCAATTTTGTTGCATTTGTTATTCTTCTAAATCACCAAAGTCCTATTGTACTAGGCAATTATGAGTTTTCACTGACTCTACTCGACCTGAGTGTCAAATGCAGAAAATCCTAAATCTGTATTAATCATACATCATATTTAATTCCTAAATATCTATTTGGCT
>MU224846.1:970228-996044 GCA_018584345.1 Thuja plicata | reverse complement strand
TTGAAGAGAGAATCAACTAGGTTATCCCTCCTATAAAGAAAAGGAAGAAGGATGAGAATCCTTGTATCACTAGTTATTGTTATGTTAATAACTATGGTTTGTATGGTAATATCTTGTTTATGGTTATACTTGGTCATCAGCAAGATACTTCATAAATTGCTTCAATAAAGATACATATCTAACCAGTGTCCACATCAACAAATACTATGTTAACAGCCATCTTGGAAGGTAAAACCTACTTGAGTATTTGTGGAGCTCAAAAATGAAGAAGGACCTTATCCAGTCCTTAGTAATTAGGCTTTTCTTGTTTCTGAATCAGGAGTAGAAGGTACAAGGTTCATATAGACATTTCAAGCATTGTGGTTCATACAAGAAAAATCCCTAACAGGATCACCCAAATCTTTAGGAGAGAAGTTGCCAGTACTATTGTTTACACATTAAACAAAGTACAATTGAAGAAAGACACCAAGAAGACACCTTATGAGCTTTGGTATGGTTACACACCCAATGTGAGTTATTTCAAAAATTTTGGCAGTAAATTTTATATCTTAAAAGATGATAAAAATGGAAAAATTGACTCCAAGAGTGATGAAGGAATCTTTCTAGGGTATTCCACCAAGAGAAAGGCTTATAAATGTCTCAATAAAGCCTCTAACAAAATTGTTGAAAGTGCAAATGTAAAGATAGATGAATTTGTAGAGAAGAATGAAAAGGAAAGTACTAAAGAACTAGAGGACTACATCATGTTTTCTTACAATGAGGAACCTGACACTCTACCCGACCAACAATGTAGAGCTCCCGAGAAACAAATCATTGCACTTGAGCATCAGGCTACAAATACCAACAATCATAATATTGCTCAAAATGATGCACAAAGTGATGAAGAGCATAATGATGATAAAGATGATAGACAAAGGATTGAACCTATACTTGATAGATATGTCAGAAGGAATCATCCACAGAACCAGATCATATGAGAGAAGAAAGTTGGTATGAGAACCAGAAGTAAGTCTCTAAATACAAGATGTCTTATTTGTAATTATGAGCCAAAATTTGTCAATGCTGCACTAGATAATGATGAATGGATAAGTGCTATGAATGAAGAGATTGAGAAGATAGAGAAAAAAAGACATGGACACTTGTACCAAGACCAGATGACAAGAATGTCATCAGTACAAAATGGATATTCAGGAATAAGTTGAATGAGAATGGAGAAGTCACAAGAAATAAAGAAAGACTAGTATGCAAGGGGTATGCACAAGAAGAAGGGATTGACTATGCAGAAACCTTTGCACCTATTGCTAGGCTAGAAGAAGTGATAATATTACTTGATTATGCTACATATAAAGGCTTCAAGTTATACCAAATGGATGTCAAGTCGGCATTCCTGAATGGAATACTTGAGGAAGAGGTATACATTGAGAAACCATAAGGGTTTGTTGATCCAGACAAGGGGAACATGGTATATAGACTACACAAAGCCTTATATGGATTAAAAAAAGCACCCCAAGCTAGGTATGAAAGACTTCATTCCTATCTTATAAGTATTGGATTTGTAAGGACTAGTGAAAATAGTAATCTTTATTTGAAGGAAGATACTGATGCTAACATTTTGATTGCTGAGATATTCGTTGATGACATCATTTTTGGAGGAAATGATATTCTATGAAAATCATTTGCAAATGAAATGAGCAAGGAATTTGAGATGTCTATGTTTGGAGAGATCAAGTTCTTTCTTGGTCTGCAGATCATGCAACAAGATGAAGGTATTTTCATTACACAATCCAAGTACATCAAAGAAGTACTAAAAATATTCAAGATGGAAGAGTCCAAACCAGTTGGAACACCAATGGCTATTGGATGCAAAATAATAAAGGAGGACAAGTCATTATAGGTAAATCAAACTTTGTATAGATCAATTATTGTAAAACTCATGTATGTTGTACATACTAGACCAAATATAGCACATGCAGTAGGAATTGTTGCAATATTTTTTGCTAATCCTAGGGAATCACATATGACTTCTGTGAAAAGAATCCTAAGATATTTTAAGAATACCAAGGAATATGGCTTATGGTATAGAAGAGAAGGGAAATTTGAACTTAAGGTCTTTACCGACGCTGATTGGGCTAGAAATATTGATGACCGGAAGAGCACAACTAGAGGAGCATTCTTTATGGGTGAAAAACATGTCACATGGATCAACAAGAAGCAAGGATGCATGTCTTAGTCCACTATAGAGGCATAGTATGTTACTGTTACTGCAAACTTCTCAAATATTGCATGGATCAAACAGTTACTAGAAGGTATGAATATGCAAATTCTAGAATCAGTGATTATCTATTGTGACAATACCAGTGCAATAAACATTTCCAAGAATCCATTCATGCATGCTAAAACAAAGCATATTGCCATCAAGTATCATTATTTGAGAGAACAAGTTTAGGAAAATAAGGTGATACTTGAATATGTGCAATCAAAGGAACAATTGGATGATATCTTCACCAAGCCACTTCCCAAGGATGCATTTGAGTACTTGAGAAAGAGACTAGGGGTTAGACCCTTGTCTACTAGTCAGTAAGATGAATAGATGGCTGCATCAGCCTGTATACTATCAGAATATCTTTCATGTTGATGCAAGCAGAGAGATGGACTTCAAAGATAAATCTATACACTGCAAGGTATTTATCTACTCTGAGCACCAGAGTTTTTACCGATGGATTGGGAAATTCAAGGAATATATTATGAATAGAAAGGATCCATTTGACATTATTGTCAAAAATTTCTTTGGAAAAGATGTTTGTTTGTCATTGATGTCAAAGGGAGAGAGATACCTCATTATCATACTAATAAAGGGAGAGATTATATCCATCAAAGTATCCAAAAGGATAGATGTAACAAAGAATGGGAGAGTACACACAAAGGGAAATAATTGCTGACAAGAGACATCAAAAGAAAGGAGAAAAGTCAAATGGAGAGAGTTTGACACAGAAGGAGAACACATCACATCAGAGAAAGAAAGATTCTACATATATCAATTGAAGGAATTGAAGAAAGACAGAAGGCTGCAAGAATCAAATATAAGTTATTTGAGCTTACCGAGAGCCAAACATTTGTAATAGTTACATTAGGAAAGCTTGATGAAACTATATATTTCATATTGTACTAGCAATAGTATAGTATGATAATGTAGTATTTTTCCATCAATGCCAAAGGGAGAGATTGATGACATGTAACTGATTGAATGTTTGAAGATGTTAAGTTGATGATCATGCAAGGCATTAAATCAATTAATGTATTGTATTGTCATTGATGTCAACTTGATATAATATGTATGGTCATGGAAACAATGCTAAAGACCTCAAGGAACCAATGAATCAAAGGCTATGCTATCAGTAATGCATATAAGTCAAGTATTCACAAAGTGACTATATACACAGACAAAGTGCACACCGATGGTCAGAGTAAAAGAGCAAAGTCATAGTGATACCTGACAAGCAACTACACAACATTATTGATGAGCATAGTTATAGTGTTGCCTGATGAGAAAAACACAATGTAACCTGACGGATAGAATTACAGTGTTTCCTGATGAAAAAGACAAGGACGGAGATCCCAATGACAACTGAAGTCACACCGATAGGATAGTCAGTTATCACCGATGACTAACTGAAGAGTTGACTGACAGAATAGAGAGTTCAGAAACAACAAAATGCTTAGTTGTCAAGAGCTAAAAATAGACTTAATTGATACTTATCTTTCTTTTGATTGACAAGATAAAGCCAAAGATAAGTAATTGCTTTAAAGTTGATTTGTCTAGTTGGCAAGAAGATCTCTTTGAGATAAAACTAGAGTTTTCTTTAAATCTATTGGCAATAATTATGGATCACGCCAAGAATAAAGAAAGCCAAGAAAAGGGGAAATCATGTCTATATAGAGATAAACCCAATTCATTATGAATGGTGGGGTGAACAAGAGAAAAGAGGAAAGATGCAAAAGAGAATCTGAAGGAGAAGAAAGTCTTCTTTCAGTATTGATCAACAAGGTAGACGAAAGAGATAGTTTTTGTAGACACTGATGAACAGTGAGACATCATCATAGAGTAGAATAGTGTGGAGAAAAGGTATAATTGATTATATTGATCAGTGAATTAATGCACTTTCAATAGATCTGAAAATCTATAAATTGAGTTGTATGTATGAACATATCACTAATGTTTCAATTTAACCATTGAAGTATCAAGTCTCTTAACCGAGAAGGACTTAAAATTCTTTTACAATTGAGATACATCCCAAGGAGTATCAAAAATTTTGATCATGAAAGTAGCATTGGGTATGCCCGATACCTATTGATAGGCTAAGTGACTGTTTGATCAAGGATGGTAGAATTAGATGTCAGATACTAGATGACAAACTATGTTTTAAATCCTCTAACAAGGTCACACCTAACAGTGTGTTTGTAACCTTTAACAGGGTTGGCTCTTAACAGGGATCACTTTAGAAGAGTGAAACTTTGGGGTACCAGTCCTAGTGGTTTTTACCTTAATAGGGTTTCCATATTAAAAATCCATGTATTATGTGTTTATGTTTCATTACTTTACTATTTTACATTTCACATATGCAATTCTAGATTGATCGGTATACTCTACATATTTACTGTATTTCAGTAAATAGGTGACTACTTATCAGTAAACATACAAAAGAAGGTTTAACAAATCAATCTGAAAAGTAGTAAATTGGTATAAGTATTTCAAGGCATTCATCTTGTAGGATAGAAGATAAATAGAGGCATAATCTATGGTAATAAGTTTTAAGGGTTGATTTAAGGATTAATTTTTATGGCCACTAATTCACCCCCCCCCTTCTCAGTTATTACTAACATCTCCATCATCCCTTTTTTCATTAGATCTATAATTTCTATTATCATTATTTTTGTTAGGGCATCTTGTAGCAAAATGACCAATCTCTTTATTGTTAAAGCATATCAAAGGTCGTTTACCTTTATATCTTCCTTTACCTCTGTGTAATATTATAACCATTAAAGCTTCAAGTTCATCAAGCTCCTTGTCATCACTATCACTGTCACTTTTATTTCTGATTATGTGTTTGCTACTAGATTTACCAATTTTCAAAGTAGACATAAATGCGGATCCCATAGATGGTACAATACTTCTGTCAAATTTATTCATCTCAAAAGAAATCAATCTTCCAACAAGATGTTAGGATAAATGAGAGGGGGGTGGGGTGGTGAATCAGTGGCCTCAAAAATATTCCAATAAATCAACCAAAAACTTATTACCATAATTATAAGCCCTTAGTTATCCTTAGTCCTACAAGATGAATGTCTTGAAATAATCTTATCAAATAACTACTATTCGGAGTTCACAGTTAAACCTTGTTCTTACTGTTTACCAATTAGCAGTCTTTCATTTACCGAAATATAGTAAATTACTTAGTGTATACCTATCAATCCAAATTTATTTATGTGTAATGCAAAATACTAAAGTAATGACTCATAAAGACATTGACACATGGATTTTAACGTGGAAACCCTGTTAGCGGAAAAACAACTTAGGACCGGTAACCCAAAATTTTCACTCATATGAAGTGAGCTCGGTGAAGAGCCAACCATGTTAAAGGTCAAAAACACACTATTAGGTGTGACCTTATTAGAGGATTTAAATAGAATAATTTGTCACTTGATATCTGACATCTCTATGCTATCTTTATGACCAAACCTAGTGTAGTTTGTCACTTGATATCTGGAATCTCTATGCTATCTTCATGACCAAACCTTTTAATACTCCTTAGGATGTATCTCAATATATAAAGGATTTCTAAGTCCTTCTCGGTTAGGAGACTTTCTTATGCAATGGTGAAATTGAAACAATAAATGATCTGTTCACATATACAACTAAACTTTTCAGATTTTTAGATCTATTATAAGCTCATAATACCTTTATGATCAAAGTATCTTTTCAATAAATTTGCTCCAATTATTTCTTCTCGGTGATGTTGTGCTTCTCTATTGCTTAGTGTCCATAGAATTAGCTATGTTCTTCAACTTGATCAATCAAGTCTGATTGAAGTCTTTCTTCATTAGTTTCTCTTTAGCATCCTCTTCTCTATTCACTCCCCTAATTCATAATGAATTAGCTTGTCTCTTTATATACATGATTTAACCATTTCTATGTTCTTAATTTTCTTGTTCTTGGCATGATCCGCAATTCTATCCTTTCTTTCTTTAAAGCTTTACTTTAGTTTTATCTCGTAGATATCTCCTTGACAACTGGAATAAAACTACTTAAAAAATCTCTCTTATCTCTGGCTTCTAACTTGTCGATGAAAACAATATTAACAACCAGTTAAATCTATCTTTAGCTCTTTCCATCTAATTCTTTTGTCATTTTTGAACTTCTTTTATTTTTGGTGTTTAAGTCCTTGTTATCTCGGTCATGACTTCAGTTCTCCTCGGGCATCTCCGTCGGGGTTGTCTGTCTGTCGGGGAACATTGTGAAGTTCTTCCCATTGGTATTTCTTATGTTTTTTCTCATCGGTAATGCTTCTCAGGTTTCTTTCTTGGGAATCACTATGACTTTCCTCTTAGGGTTCTCTATCTATCAGTGTGCACTGTCCGCCAGTGTCTGTTGTCACTTTGTGAATACTGAACTTTTATTAGTGATAGCATAAACTTTATCTCTTTGGTTCTTTGAAGTCTTTGACACTTATTTATACAACCAATCATATTATATCAAGTTGACATCAATGAAAATACAATACATTAACTAATTTAATGTCTTGCAATATCTTTCTGCATTTCGGTGATCATCAACTTAACATCTTCAAACATTCAATCAGTTATAGTTCATCAATCTCTCCCTTTGGAATTGATGGAAACACACAACATACTACTAATACATTATAAAATATATAAATTTTAGTTCATCAAACTACCAAACTTACTGCTCTATAAACCAGTATAATTGTCTGGCTCTTGATAAGCTCATATAGCTTAGATTTGTTTCTTGCAGAGTACTTTCTTCAATCTTCAATCCCTTTACTAGATAGATGTATTAGCTTCTTATTCTTATCTGTGCTCTCCCTTTCACTGTTCCTCTCCTTGATCATCTATTTTTCCTTTGACATCAATCTCTTCCTTTGTATGTATAATCTTCCTCATGATGGATATTTCATATGTAATCTCTCTCTTACAGGTTACATCTCTTTACATCTCTCCCATCTGGATATAATCTCCCCCTTCAAATCTCTCTCCCTTTGACAACAATTCCAAATTTATATCAATTTATTTAATATATTCCTTGAATTTCCCTTTCCATCAGCAACATATATTTGTATTAGAAAATAATAACTCTGGTGTTCGGTGTATAATTGTACCTTGTTTTGTACAAATGTATCTTTGCAGTCCATTTATTTGCTTGCATCAGCATGAATGATCTTCTGATTATGTGTAGGTTGATGTAGCCTCCTAGTCAGCTTACTAACCAATAGAAAAGGGTCAGATCCCTACTCTATTTCTCAGGTACTGAAACTTATCTTTAGGGAATGGATTTTTGAATATGTCAGCTAATTGTTCCTTGGATTGAAAATATTCTAGTATCACTTTTTTTTCTTACACTTGTTCTCTTGAATAATGATACTTGATAGAAATATGCTTACTCTTAGCATGCATGAATGGATTATTTGATATGTTAATTGCACTGATGTTATCACAATAGATAATCACAGGTTCAAGAATCTTCATATTTATACCTTCCAGTATTTGTTTGATCCATGCAATGTTAGAGCAGCTTGTAGTAGAAATCAAATATTTTGCATCTGTAGTAGACTGTGAGATGCATCCTTGCTTCTTGCGGATCCATGTGACAAGTCTATCACCCATGAAGAATGCTCCTCCAGTTGTGCTCTTCCTGTCATCTTTCCATCCCAATCAAAATCTATATAGACTTGAAGCTCAAATTTACCTTTTTTTTATACTAGAGGCCATAGTCCTCGGTATTCTTTAGATATCTCAGAATTCTCTTGACAATAGTCATATGTGATTCTTTGGGATTAGCAGAGAATATTGCAACTATTCCAATTGCATGTGCTATATCTGGTCTAGTATGAACAACATACATTAGTTTTCCAATCATTGATCTATACAAGGTCTGATTTACCCTATTTGATTTGTCTTCTTTTGTCAGCTTACATACAGTTTCCATAGGTGTTCCAACTAGCTTGGAATCTTCCATCTTGAATATCTTCAACACTTCCTTGATGTATTTGGATTGTGTGATATATATGTCTACATCTTGTTGAATAATCTATAGACCAAGAAAGAATTTGATCTCCCCGAACATAGACATTTCAAACTCTTTCCTCATTTCATTAGCAAAGGATTTAGATAACATATCATTACCCCAAAATATGTTATCATTAACAAATATTTCAGCAATCAGAATATTTTTGTTAGTATCTTCTTTTAAATATAGATTGCTATTTTCAATTGTTCTTACAAATCCAATGCTTATGATATAGGAGTGAAGTATTTCATACCAAGCTCTAGGGGCTTATTTCAATCCATACAAGGCTTTTTGTAGTATAGATACCATGTTTCTCTTGTTAGGATCAACAAACCCTTCTGGTTTTTTAATGTATACCTCTTATTCTAGTATTCTATTTAGGAATGCAGATTTGACATCCATCTGGTATACCTTGAATCCCTTGAATGCAACATAAGAAAATAAGATTATGAATTCTTCTAGTCTATAAATGGGTGCAAAGGTTTCTCCATAATCAATTCCTTCTTGTACATACCCCTTGCATACTAATCTTTCTTTGTTCCTTATGACTTCTCTGTTCTCATTTAGCTTGTTTCTGAATATACATTTGGTACTGATGACATTTTTTTCAACTAGTCTCGGTACTAATGTCCATGTCTTATTCTTCTCAATATGTTGTATTTCTTCATTCATAGAACTGACCTATTCTTCATTTTTAAGTGCAATATCAATAGATTTAGGCTCAAAATAATAAATTAAACATCTAGTGTTCAATGACTTACTTCTTGTTCTCATTCCAGCCTTCTTGTCTCCTATGATATCATTCTGTGGATGGTGTCTTCTGACATACTTGAAAAGTATCGGTTTATCTCTTTATTCATCAATCTGATCATCATCTTGACCTTCATTCTTATCTCCATCACTCGGAACATCATTTTGAGAAAAATCCTGATTTTCAGTATTTGCAGCCTGGTGCTCGGGTGCAATGTTCTGTTGCTCGAGAGTGATACATTGTTGCTCAAGTAGAGTGTCAGGTTCTTGAGTGTAAACTAACCTATTGTAGTCTTTTGGTTCTTTTCTAGTTTCCTCATCATTTTTCTCTACATATTCATCTATTCTAACATTTGCACTTTCAATGATTTTTCTAGAGGACTTGTTAAGACACTTAAGCCTTGCTCTTGGTGGAATACCCTAGGAAGATACCTTCTTCACTTTTGGAGTCAAGCTTTCCATTTATATCATCTTTCAAAATATAACATTGACTACAAAAAATTGTGAAGTAACTTACAATGGGTATGTAACCATACCATAGCTCATAGGGTGTTTTTTTGGTGTCTTTCTTCAATTGTACTTTATTCAATGTGTAGATAGATGTATAGACAGATTCCCTCCAGAAAGTTTGTGTGATGCTTTTCTCAATCATTAGCGTTCTTGCACAATCAACATTGGATCTTTTTCTCCTTTCAACTATCCCATTTTGCTGTGGTGTTCTTGGTGTAGAAACCTGTCTTTTAATTCCATGCTCATTGCAGAAGTTAGTGAATTCATCTAAAATAAATTCCCCTGATCTATCTGATCTTAATCATTTCAATTCCTTACCACTTTGTTTTTCTACCATAGCTTTATACCATTTAAACATCTCGAATGCTTCTGATTTTTATTTTATGAACATAACTGTCATCATTCTAGAATAATCATCTACAAAGAGAATGAAATACCTATCACCATAGTAACTCTTTGTTCTCATGGGTCCACATAGATTAGTATGGACTAATTCTAGAATTGCATTAGATGTATGGGCTTTGCACTTGAAACTAGACTTTTTCATTTTACCCTTTTGACAATTCTTACACATGATATGCTCGGGTTGTTACATGCTCAGTAAGCCTCTTACTTTTCTTTTATTGCTTATCTTTATCATGTTGTCAAAATTCACATGACATAGTCTCTTATGCCCCAACCATATGTCTTCATTTCTAGCCATTAAACAAGTGGTGTTAATATCATCAAGATAGAATAGATTACCTTTTATCTGTTCACTAGTTTCGATCAACCTTCCAGATTCATTGAAAATAGTTGCCTTCTTATTCTCAAATGCTACTCGGTGACCTGTTTTATTTAGCTATGAAACACTTAATAGATTATAATTAATTCCTTTTAACCAGTATGCATTTTCACATTTGATAAAGTTATTCAGCATTATTGTTCCTTTACCTTCAACTAGACAAGGTGTGTCATTACCCATTCCTACTGATCCACCATTATAGTACTAAAAAGTTTCAAACTTTTGTTTATCACTGATCATATGGTGAGTGCAGCCACTATCTATAATCCAGACATCATTCTTACCAACCTTAGATATGAGTGCAGTCTCAACATACCTTTCCTCTTCATCTAAATCATCCTTCATGGCTACAAATACCATCTCAATGTCTTCACCAAATTTAGTGTCAGTGTCTCAATCTCTATCCTCAGCTAGGTAACAAGATTTCTTCCCTTTGTCCTTGTAGTCTTGGGTATCTCTTCTATCAGATTGTTAGTTGTTTCGGTAAGCTCGGTCATCACCTCTATCAAACTTATTTTTATATGTTCTGTCGTTACTTCTGTCATCTTTTCTTCTATTAGGACATCTTACAGCAAAGTGTCCAATCTCTTTACAATTAAAACATACAAGTGGTAATTTACCTTTTTATCTACCTTTTCCTCTCTACAATATTCTTTCCATTAGTGTTTCAATCTAATCAAGTCCTTGGTCATCACTATCACTTTCACTATCATTCCTAATAGTGTGTTTATGACTTGACTTAATTATTTTCAAAGAAGACTTGAATGAAGACTTTATAGATGGTAAGACATTGCTATCAAAATTATTCATCTCAAATGAAATTAGTCTACCAATCAGACTATATAGAGTAACATTATTGTTTTCAACTTCTCTCATTTCTTATATAGAAGATACTCTAATAGCATATACAAGAAATAAGGTTCTTAGGATTTTACTTACCACTGTCTCTTCTTCAAGTACACCTCCAACTCCTCATATATAATTGAATACCTCTTTGATTCTACAGCTATACTGAGTGATATTTTCTCCTTCTTTCATCCTTAGGTCATCAAATTTACCTCTCAGGCTTTCTGCTTTAGCCCTTAGTACATTAGCATCTCCTCCATGTACTAGCTTCAATTTATTCCACATTTTCTTTGTAGAGATGCAGGTTTTCACATCTTCAAATTCGGCATCAGAGAGCGAGGAAGCAAGCTCTATCATCATGCAGTTATGCTCATGCTTTTCTCTTAATTTCTCAAGTGTGTGAGGTCCTGTGGAAACACATATTCAATATCCAAGTGTTGAGTAACATCATTACTAATACCTGATAGGTGGAGTCTTATTCTTGTTTTCCATGATGTAAAGTTATCTTCGTTCAACTTGGGCACATCTAATTTTCTCATCTTGTGATCTTTTTCCTGTTGGGATTAATGCGAAGTAGTACTAAGAGGGGATGGGTGAATCAGTACCTCTTAAATTTTTAACACTTTTCACCTTTCATCATTAGTAAACAATCTTTATTGTATTATCGACCATATTTTTTGTTCTTTCTTATGCATTTAGTATTAATTCATAATATTAATTGTATGCAATCATTCATGGAAACATTCATGAAAATAATAGACACATAACACAAAATATGATATCACAAAAAAATCCTATTAGGAACTAAAAACTGCGGTGGGGATGGCACCCACAAAACTTCACTATCTGCAGAATGGAAGGGAGCTGATAAAGGCTTACAATTGATCACTTTTGATGATCTATCCTGTTAGGAGTATTAAAGTGGAGACATGTTAAGATCCACTCTATTAAGAGCTTTAGCAACACTAATTTAAGTGTGCAGTTGGTTAAGAGATTTATAATAGGACTGTTAGGTCCACTTTTCTTGAAAGGATTTCTTAAGTCTACTACACTTATTATAATGAGTACAATATGTTTGACCTGACTGTATGCAATCTGTAATTGTTGATTATAGATCCATAAAAGCTCACAATATATGAATATCACCTATAGTGATTGATTAATACCTTTTCCTGCTCATCGGTAGCCTGTGTTCTTATTCTTGAAACTGAATTGATCCTTTTCTGTCCTTCTGCATGAATTCTCTTGTCTGGTCCTTAGATGCTCTCAGTGGCTACAATAATAATCAAAGAGCATGTTCACAATAGATTGAGAATCTTTTTATACAAATATTTGACCTATTCTAGAATCACGGATCACAAAGTTAACTCTAGATCTAGGGTTTACAACTTGACCTTGATCTTTAGTTTGCATGTTTTAAATCAGTTAAACTGATAAAAACAATAATAATTACATTGCTTCCTCCACACATAATGGTTTTAAAAACAAATAAAGAAGATAAATATACAACTTTTGTGATTTATCTGAAGTGGAAAGTCAGATCTACTTTTTGCGGGATGTAACTAACTGTCGGTTCTTGGTCATCGAGTTGAACTGAAATTTTGTCAGTGTTCCTTTCTAAACTAATCATCGGGTTGCCTTTATTTGTCAGGTTCCACTCTTTGGTGTTTCATCAGGTTGCATTGTTGGTTACTCGTCGGGTTCCTTTGTCCTTTTTGTCATTGGGTAACACTGAATAGTGTTTGTTGTGATGCTTTGTACCTAGCAGTATTAGGTAACCTTGGCATCGGGTAGTGTTGTGCCCTATTTGTCGGTGTAGTATAAACCGATGGTGTAGATTATGTTTTTCCTTGTACATACTAATGACAAAATATAATGTCTTCAATCTCCTCCTTTGACATTATTATAAAAAAGTGATATGTGATAATACTAAAGTGTTTAGTATGTATACCATGTATATATCCTTGTCATTATATGACTCCCCCTAATTGTATGCATCGGTATAGTATAAATATATGTACATATATACTATACATTCCTCTTTTTGTTCTCTCCTCATTCTGATGACCGATTGTACATATCATATAATTTCCCCCTTTTAACTGAAGTGAGTGAACATATCATTTCCCCCTTTATTTGATACTCATGACAAAAATGTACAACTTATAAGTTGCCAAAAAATATGACAAAAATGTGTAACTTACAATGTGTCAAGAATATGTGAATGGGTGTTCTTGATATCATTGATCATCTTCTCCCCTTTTTATTTGAGGAGTTCCAATGCCATGTGTTCTATCTCTATTCTGGCATGGATATCATAAATGATGTCTAGGATAGACATTTCTGGGGTGGCAATAAGTGTTGTTGCCTCTGTCATGTGATTTTGCAGTAATGAGAGTGTCTGTAAGAGTTGAGCTTGGAGATCATTTACCTCACTTCTGAACTTGGTTTCTACAATTTGTATATCTTGTCCCAACTTCCAAACTTGATTTAGCTTCTCATTGTGCAATTTGATTGCCTCTTCACTATTTGTGAGACTTTGTGTACTTTTTTGAAGATGAACATCTACTTGTGCAATCTAGCATGCATAATTTCTGTATCAAGGTAATAGCTTCTGAAATAATGGGTTATATTGTGCTTACCAATTCACAAAGCTTTACCTTTTGCAATGCCACTTCTTGGCTTACCTTTTTAGCTAACTTGAACTGATATTTCTGTTCAAGTCTCTCTTCCATGGATTTCTTAGCATCTATGATCTGAGATGTGATTGCTTCTATGAGAACCACTAATTGATCAAGCATTAAGGTTGTTTGATCAACATCAATATCAGGTATAATTTGTTGAATTATTCCTCGTGCAACTTCAAGTACCTTATCTTCCTTTGTGGCTTTTCTCAAATTTTCCTGCATTGCTTTTCTCTCACAAAGTCATGCATACTTTATCAATTCATTTGGATCCAATGTCCTAGGATCACAAACTAGAATCTCAATGATTTCATCCAGAGTGACTAGATTCTTATGCTTTCTCTTCTTCTTCTTTGAGATTTGTGTGGATGCAAATGTATGAACTACCATTGCTAGTTCATTTGTCTTCTTTGAAGTGCTTGGGGAAGGATTTGTAGATGATTCTTCTTGTGTTTTCTTCTCGGTGTTCACTTGTCAGTTTGGTGAGGATGTCTCTCCATCAACCTTGGGTGTCTCTACAAATTTCTCTTCTATTTTCTTCTCCTTCTCATCTGTTGTTTCCTTTTCACCTTCTTCCTTCTACTTGTCCTTTACTACTTGTTTATCCTCTTCCTTATTTAGATCAGTATTCTTATATTTTTGATCATCGGCTGTAGCTTGTTTTGTAGTTGTATCTTTTGTGTCATCTATGGTGTCTTTTTCTTCTGCATCACCCTTGTCTTCGGGTGTGCTTTTATCAATTGAAACTTCTTTATTTCCTTCTAGCATATTTATTAACTTCATTAATATAGGCATATTTCTTTGTGTGTTATCTTGTGTTGTATCGAGAGTGGTGTCCTTCTCATAAATTTTGGCTTGTTGAGCAGTGACATCTTCATCTTTTTGTATTTTCTCTACATGGTCTGGTTCTGTGATGTCAATGACTGAAGTGTCCTTTCATGTCTCATCAGCAACATTCATTTATTGATTCCCTGTTGTCTTCAATTCTTGTTGCTTTACCTGATGCTTAAGAGATATGAATATTACATCATCTTTCTTCTGTGGATCTTTGTCAGAATCATAATGTGTGATGTCTTGAATGTTAGGATCATCCATGACTTTGTCTAAGTCAATTGGATCCATATCTTCAACATTGTCCAAAGCAATGTGCTTAGGACTTGCCTTATCTTTCTCCTCCTCTACATTAGGTGTGTTGGTCAGAAGTAATTGATTCTCACCACTTGTTGACTCTGTAGGAAGATCTAGGAGTTGTCTCCATTTGGTCTCGGTCATGATGTCCAGATCTATAAACTTATCCTCTAGCACTTTGTAAGCTCTTATCTTTGCTACAAATTTTCTTGAGTTCTTTTTCAATATTTACTTTATCTCTTCCATCTTTGATTCGGGAGGCATTAGTTTGACAAGTACCCTCTCCCTTGCTTCTCTTTTGGTTTGTAGAGAATATGACCATTGTTGAGATATTTTATTACCCAGCTCTTTGGGTATTTGGTTGACAAATTCAGATGGTACATATTTGAATTTTACCATTGACCTGATGATTTCCTCTTGTATCTTATTTTGGTCCTCTGGTTTTAGTGTTTCCCATTGTCTAATTTTTATATCACTCATTGTACCAGTAGTAGCAATTGACTCAACAATTTCATCAATTTTTCTAGTTAGAAAACTTTTCTTTGTTACATCAGGATCATCATCTTTTGTGTCTTCAATGTTAGCTTTGGTCCTAACCAATATTTTCCTCCTCTTGGTAGGTGTATGTTTCTCTATTTTCTAATTTTTTTTCTTTTATGTCGGATGCTTCCTCTTATAGGTCCTTACTTGACCTTTCTTAACAGGTGTTGTATCAGTTTTAGCAGTTTGGCTTCTAGTTCTTTGTTTCTTTGTAGGAGGTGGAGGTGCATCCGATTAAGTTGCCTCAGAATCTAATTTCTGCTCATGTTTCTCTTCATTGATGGTACCCTGTTCATTGGTTTCCTCTGGTTGTTCTTTTTCCTCCTCATTAACTGATAAAATATTTTCAAGATTCTTCACCATTTTTTTCTTCTTACTGACAATTTTCTTGATTACTAGGCCTGATTTGATTTTAGACTTGGCCTCTTCATTAGTGCCAAATCTTGGTTGCTTGCTATTCAGGGGCTCATTCACTAATGCATCAATAGCATTGGTTGCTTGATCTATGTTGATTCCATAATCAAGAGGGGCTAACCAAGCTATTCTTGGTACAACCGGTTTTATATGGGTGAAGTCTGTATCCACCATGAAACATATCCCATCCCTATATTTTCAATCAACTGCTCATGGATCCTCACACTTTCCATCATCTTTTCCTTGAATTCAAAAAAGTATGCAGTTATCATTGAATCAAAAAATATCACCTAGTGACTTGATAAGTTCACTAATTTGCAATGTGACTGGTTTTGTTGTATCCCACTTCACTTTACCTACTGAAGGAAAGTATTCTTGGAAGTAAAAGAATATACACATGATAATTGAACCGAACTTACATGTGTTTGTCTTTGTAGACCTGATTGTTGTCATGTTCTCATCCATTTGTTTCAATAGGATCTCACATAGATCCATTTGTATTCCCTTTGTCACTATTTTGTAAGTTGTTCTTATTGTTGTAGATGCAATGCTGTTAAGCCTACTTTCCTAGAAGATCTTGTAGCCAATTACACATGCAATGAACCTCAGTTCTTTGTCGGTGACAGTGTTCACTTTCAGACCTTTGTTATCCCACACAGTATTTGTGAGATTTTCAACATCTGGCCTGGAGGGATGCTTGTGTTCCTTAGGCTTGTCAGTTATTGGATAACTAGTTATAGCATGCAACCTATCCTTAGTGATTTACTTAGGTTGATCTAACCATAACTTCTGGTCATGCATTTTGCTGAAAACTAACCTAATCCAGTCGTTTTTGAAAACCCTCTAGAAATATAGGGAATTTTTTATCCCTTTAACTTGTTGATGCTTATGTTCATCTTTTAGTTTTCCTTCTGCATCACAAAGCTTCTTGTAAGCTTCATCCATTTCCAGATCACCTAGTTCAATGATCTTGCAGTGGATATAAGACCTTACATCTTCTATCAGCAAAACCCTAGGTGGAATTTTTGAAAAATGTGACATATTCATCAGGTTGCGATGCAATTTCTGGGCATATATTATACTTGGGTTCCACACAAGTGTTGTTCTTAATTAACTTGACCACATTCTTCTTATCATTCTTGATCTTTGCGGTTTTTGAAGTGGTTTCCATCATATTTCAAATTTAGGGCTTTCTTGAAAATAACAACAGATTTCTTCAGTGCCCTCAGTACTTACTTCGATCTATGTAGATTGTGAGTGATCTATTTGGGGTGCATTGGATCAATTCAAGGTCACTCTGTTGAATGCTCTTTAATCCCTCTATTTTTTCTCTGCTCTTTCTCTTCAAATTGTATGTGCAAAATAAAATGTTCTGTCGATTATTTATAGACTTTTGCCCTAAGTCTGTCATAAATGCTCAACGACTCATTGGGTTATGAAGATGGATTTCATCGGGAAGACTTTCAAAATCATCATCGGTGTTGATAGGATGCTTAGCATAGCTGTTATTAATTTTTCTTTCACCGAAGGATATCAGTATTATGTCATGTCAACTTTGTAATTTTGCTTCCTTACCGACGGGTGTCAAGTTACATTAGCAACTTATCCATTTTATGTGTTGACCGAAAATTCTCAGTATGTCTATACAAATCATTCTTTATGTTCACTGATGATTTTTTGTATGTGTTTACCGTCAGGGTTATTTTCTCAGAAATGTAACAAGTAACATAATATGCATCTTTATTCATGAAAATTTTGACTATCTATCAATTTTTATAATGGAACTGATGCAAAATATGACTTGGTGTAGTGTAGTTCCATCCTTGTCCAACATTAAGTGGGGGTGGTGATGTCACCAGATCGATTGGATGGGGTGTCATCATTTGCATTGCTTGGTCCAGCTTCATCATTGCTTGAAGCTTTTCTCCACATTTTGTCTCTAGCCCTCTAGATATCTTCAATGGTATTTCCAATGGGATATGTGCTTATCTCTGTCATTCAGTCTTTGCAGTCTTTCTTAAGATGACCAAATTTATGATAGTGTAAGCATGCCATTCCAGGGTTTGTCCAGCCTCTAGACCTTTTGGTCCATGCTCTCATGCAATTTGCAGCAATCTGACCATATCTACCACATGTTGTACAATTTTTCCATGTATTGTAGTCCCATACATATTGATTACAGATTCTCTTTGGTTGATAAGGAATTTCTTGACCTTTGGGCTTCCATTCTTGCCTTTTCTTTTTCTAGCATTCATCAGTTGTGTGCACATTCATTTTTCATGTAGGACAGTATTTGTCCATGTAGGTTTCCTTCTTTGGTTGATCCACCTTAGACTTACATTCATATGCTTTATGTCCTTTCTTGTTACATTTATAACAAAATCCTATGAATGAAGATGTAGATTTAGGAATACCTTTCATTTTGCCTCTGCATACATTTGATGTGTGGCCTTTCTTTCCACAGTTTTTGTATGTAAGCTTTCTTGGTCTTGGATTTTCATAAACATTCTTTGGATTTTCTTGATTTGATGATTCCCCATTTTTGGTAAAACCTAGATCATTGTTATTGTTGACTCTTCGTTGTCCTTCAAGAAAATCATCCATTCTTTTATTGCTCTCTTCAGCCTTTCTCATAATCTCATTATGTTGTTGCTGAATTTTAACCTCATGCTTTAGTTTTTCATTCTCTTCTCTTAGTTCACTGATAATCTGTATTCTTTCAATGAGTTCCACATTTATTTTGTTTACTTCTTGACTCATAAGAATAATCTAATTTGTAATATCATGGTGATGCTTAGCATGTCTTTGAATTTATAATTCCTTTTCTTGTAGTTTCTCTATAATCTTCCTTTTGTCATCAATATCTAGTGTTCTTTCTATTTCATCTTGTCTAGCAGAACTCATCACATCAATCATTCTTACCATCTGGGTTTCTTGACCAATTTGCAGCATCTTTATTTTCTCTGTCATATGTTGATTGATCTCTTTTAGATTTGTGATGTTCTCTTCTGATGTGTCTGATGCTTTGCTTGTAGTTGATCCTGAAGACTCAAATAAATCTGGAATCTCTTCTTCTTGATAATATTTTTCATTGCTCCGAGTTGCCATACCTTTCCTCTCATCCAATAGCTCTCTCATCTTGACTCTTGCTTCTTTGTACTATTCATAGAACATCTGAATTTCAAGTTTTTTATTCTGAATATTCTTATCAAGTTTGTACTTCTCCATTGTATGACCTTATGTCTTAAGCCTTTAATCTTTCCAAGAAGAGACTGAGCTCTAATACCAATTGTTGCGATTAATGGGAAGTAGTGTTGAGAGAGGAGGGATGAATCAGTACTGCTAAAACTTTTATCACTTTTCACCTTTCATAATTAGTAAATAATATTTATTGTATTATCAAGCATATATGTTGTTCTTTCTTATTCATGTAGTATTCATGTAGTATTAATTCATAATCTTAATTGTATGCAATCATTCATGAAAATAATAGACACATAACACAAGACATGATATCGTAGAAAACTCCTGTTAGGAAGTAAAAACTGCTGTGGGGATGTTACCCACAAAACTTCACTATTTGCAGAATGGAAGGGATCTAGTAAAGGCTTACAATTGATCACTTATGGTGATCTACCATGTTAGGAGTATTAAAGTGGAGACCTATTAAGATCTACTTTGTTAAGAGCTTTAACAACACTAATTTAAGTGTGCACTTAGTTAAGAGATTTACAATAGGACTGTTAGGTCCACCATTCTTGAAAGGATTTCTTAAGTGTACTACACTTGTTAGAATGAGTACAATATGTTTGACCCAACTGTATGAAATATATAATTTCTGATTACAAATCTATAAAAGCTCATAGTATATGAATATCACCTATAGTGATTGATTAATACCTTTTCCTGCTTGTCGGTAGCCTGTGTTGTTGTTCTTGAAACTGAATTGATCATTTTCTGTCCTTCTGCATGAATTCTCTTGTCTGGTCCTTAGATTATCTCATTGGCTACAATCATCATCAAACAACATTTTCACAATAGATTGAGCATCTATTTATACAAGTATTTGACCTATTCTAGAATCACGCATTACAAAGTTAACTCTAGATCCAAGGTTTACAACTTGACTTTGATATTTAGTTTGCATGTTTTAAATTAGTTAAACTGATAAAAAAAATAGTAATTACATTGCTTCCTCTGCACATAATGGTTTTAAAAAAAAATCAAGAATCTAAATATACAACTTCAGTGATTGATCTAACGTGGAAAGTCAGATCCACTTTTTGTGGGATGTAACTGAGTATTGGTTCTTGGTTGTCGGGTTGAATTGAAAGTCTGTCGATGTTCATTTTTGAACTAATCATCGGGTTCCCTTTATCTGTTGGGTTCCACTCTTTTTTGTTCCATCAGGTTGCACTGTTGGTTACTCATCAGGTTTGTTTGTCCTTTTTTTCATCGGGTAACACTGAATAGTGTTTATTGGGATGCTTTGTACTTGGTAGTATCGGGTAACCTTGGTGTCGGGTAGTGTTGTGCCCTGTATGTCGGTGTAGTATAAACCGATGGTGTAGATTATGTTTTTCCTTGTATATACTAATGGAAAAATATAATTTCTTCATTTCTTAGGTCCTGAAACCTTCCTTCTAAGCACATTATCTCTGATACGAATTGTTAGGATAACTAAGAGGTGGGGGTGCTGAATCAGTGGCCTAAAAAATATTATAATAAATCAACCCAAAAACTTATTACCACAATTATAAGCCTATAGTAATCTTTATTCCTACAAGATGAATTCCTTGAAATAATCTTATCAAGTAACTACTGCTTGAAGTTCATTGCTAAACCTTATTCCCCGATTAGCAGTCTTTCATTTACCGAGATATAGTAAATTACTTGGTGTATACCGATCAATCCAGATTTAGTCATGTGTAATGCAAAACACTAAAGTAATGACTCATAAACACATTGACACATGGATTTTTAACATGGAAATCCTGTTAAGGGAAAACCCACTAGGGACCAAAAAGTTTCACCAAAAAGTTTCACTCTTTTGAAGTGAGCTCGGTGAAGAGCCAACCCTGTTAAAGGTTACAAACACACTGTTAGGTGTGACCTTGTTAGAGGATTTAAATAGAATATTTTGTCTCTTGATAGCTGGCATCTCTATATTATCTTTATGACCAAACCCAGTGTATTTTTTCACTTGATATCTAGCATCTCTATTCTATCTTCATGACCAAACCTTTTGATACTCCTTAGGATGTATCTCAATATATAAAGGATTGTTAAATCCTTCTCGGTTAGGAGACTTTATGATCCACTGGTTAAATTGAAACAGTAAATTATCTATTCACACATACAACTAAACTTTGCACATTTTCAGATCTATTGTAAGCTCATAATACCTTTCTGAACAATGTATATTTTCAATTCCTTTTCTCCACTTCTTTCTGCTGGGTGATGTTGTGCTTCTCTGTTGCTTGGTGTCTGCAGAATTATCTCTGTTCTTCAGCTTGATCGATCAGGTTTGATTGAAGTCTTTCTTCATCAGTTTCTCTTCAACATCCTCTTCTCTATTCACTCCCCTAATTCATAATGAATTAGCTATTGGAATTATATTGGAATGATGTACTGAGAGGGGAGGGGTAAATCAGTACCTCTAAAACTTTTCTTGGTTAACCTATTAACCCTTAATCATCAGTTTATAAATTATCTTATCTAACTGTTCATCTTTCTTTATGTATATGCAATCATATCATAATTTCTTTAATATGTAACCATTAAAGAAACATTCATGAAAATAGATAACACATGACACAAGATATGATATTTTAGAAAACTCATGTTAAGTAAAAACTACATTGGGGATTGTTACCCACAAGAATTCACTATCTGCAGATAAGAAGGGGCCGATTAAGGCTTACAATTGGTCACTTCTGATGACCTACCCTATTAGGAGTATTATAGTGGAGACATGTTAAGATCTACTTCATTTGAAGCTTTAGAAACATTGTTAAGTGTGCACTATGTTAAGAGATTTAGAAAGAATGGTTAAGTCCACCTTCTACGAAAGGATTTTAGATGTGATGCACTTGTTAGAATGCAACTACATAAGTCTTTGATCTGATGATGTATGCAATATCTAATTGTTGATAACAGATCCAATAATCCTTCCTATGTATAAGTAATCATCCTTCCATGATTGAATAATACCTTTGTCTACTCGTCGGTAGCCTCTGTGTGTTCTTGACAACTGATGTGATTTGTTTCTGAACTTTGAATGAATTCTACCTTCTGCTCCTTAGATGCTCTTCGTGTCTATTAACAACAATGAATTCATAACTCATAATTAATTTGAACATCTATTTATACTAGATTTTGGCTCAATTCTTGATTCACGCTTCGCAAGTTAACTCTAGATCCAAGGTTTACAACTTGACCTTGATATTTAGTTAGATATGTTTTATATCCGTTAGGATGCTTTAAAACATTTACATAAAGCTTTCTTGACTGTCAAGTTATGATTTAAAACAAATTAAAACTCTATAAATAGAATTACATTGCTTTATCCATCGTGTAAAACTTAGATCCACTATTTGCGGGTTCTCTAACATACTGTCAGTTCTTACGGTCAGTTTTCTTTGTCATCGGTGTTCCTTTCTTGAACTGGTCATCAGGTATGCCTTTTCTGTTCCATCAGTTTTGTTCTCAAAATTGTGTTGTCGGTGAAGATCTCAATGTTATGTCATTGACCCGTCGGTGATGTCCTATTCACTTTGTTGGTGCAACACTTGTCAGTGTTCGTCGGTTAATTCCATACTTAGCTTTTTTCCTGACCTCTATGTTCTATCAGATATGCTTGCTATTTTCTAGTAATGCTTGTACCGATGATCTCTATCAATGTTTTTCACTAAGTGTACTAATGGCAAAATTAATGTCATCAATCTCCCCGTTTGACATTAGTATCAAAAACATTGATATGTACAACATACTGAGTGTATTAATATGTACACCTATGTATACTCCTTCCTTAGTCATTTGCATGACTCCCCCTATGTATATGTTGGTAAGTGTAAGTATATATACATATATGTTCCTTCTGTACATACAATATACATTTCCTTTCTATTCCTCCTTTTTTGATTCTAAAGGCAAAGGTACTTACAGCTTGTCAAAAAGGTGGGAATGTGAGGACTTGATCTCCTCCATCATCTTTTCCCATTTCTCCTTTAGTATTTCTAGAGTCATGTGCTCCAGTGATATCCATACATGTATATCATAGATGTTGTCTACTACAGACATCTTGGGGGTTGCAATAAGGTTTCTTGCATCAGAAATGTGCTGTTGTAGAATAGTAAAATTAGGCAGAATGTGGGCCTGTAGTTCTGTAATCTCACCTCTTAGTTGTGTTTCAGCATCCCATATTTCTTTCCTTAGCCTATTAGCCTCAATGACCTTGTTATGATGCACCTTGATATTGTTTGCATTTGAGGTTAGGCTTTGTGCACTTGCTGTGACATTAGAATCTATCTCTGCTAACTTGTCACTATTTTCTTTTGTAAAATTTTCAAGCGTGCACTGTTGGTTGTATTTCCTGTTTTGCTGCTATGCCTTGTTCTTTGCCTTGCTCTCTGTGAAAATTTTCAGGTTTTCATGCTTATACCTTGCCAAATTGTCAAAACCCTGAAAAACCCTAAAACCAAGTGTTAAACGATGCATTTTAAACCCTTAGCCATGTCTTATGTTTTGTCATTACCTTTTTCAAGTCACTTAAGACATGTGCTTTAAGTCAGGTCGCTTGATCACACAACCCAGACCGAATATGCCAAAGCCTCTCCCGACTTCGCTTTTGCCTTGTGTCGCGTAGTCTCGTTAAGAAATGGAATATTCTCTCTGTGTATCGAGACTTAGCAATTTCTCTTTAGTCAGGTTGTCGCTTGAACATCATGTTATGATATTTTAAAAGGAATGGGACCCACCTCAGTCGGGTGATCGCGAGAAGAATTGGCAGGTCAAAGAAATGTCTTCTGAGTTCGCGATTCACTTCATGTCGCATGGTCGCTGGATCAGGACATTCAAACAGTTAAGGCTTTTCTTCAGTCGCATGGTCTCGTGATAATTGGCGGTTAGTGGATAACAGTCACAACTCAGTGACTAGCGGTTTCAGGCTAAGAGATTTCCTTCAGTCGGGATGTCGCCAGAGCAGAAGAATTACTCAGATTTTTAGAATGGATAAAGAGGACAAAAGAAAAGATGACATCTGTCACACAGCTAGTGGTTGTCAGGAGGTCGCTAGATGAAGGAAAGGGATCAAGAAATAAGGAGACTAATTCATTTCACCCTTGGTCATGAAGTCTCCTGATATTTTAAGGGCATGAGGAATTCTAAGGCGATTAAAAGATAGCCGTGCGATGGAAAGATGAAAAGATCTAACGATGGTCGCGTAGTCTGGTGATAAAAGTGCCCCAGGGAGAAAGTCTTTCCGACTATGCGATTAAGGTATGTCACGAGGTCACTGTAAACAGAGAAAGGGTACCTTTTTAATAAAAGATTTTGTTAAGCTTATCACCCGACTCAGCGACTAAGTGCTGTCGTGAAGTCTTGAAAAGAGAAATGAGCATCCAGCGACTTGGCGATTGTTATAAAGTGTTAAAAAACAAGGGTTTGTCGCGTAGTCTGGAGAAGAAAGCTGAGTTAAGGTTAACTCCCCGTGACTTAGATTTTTGCATAGTCGTCTGATCGCTGGAAAGACTTGGGTTTGCCGAGGTAAAGGAATTACATTGTCGCCTAATCTGAAGATCAGACCATGGTTAAGAGAAAATACTCATGACAAAGAGACTTTATGAGGTTGCGAGGTCGCCAAATACACAGGATCTATAAAAATGGTGCCAAGTGGATGATGTGACAGAGGAGATCAAGCCTACGGCCAATCAGATATAAGAATTTTTTATTACTGTGTACAAAAGGTAGCTGAGATGTATGACAGAGAATGAATCATAGAGCGCCATGTCAGCTGTCTTAACCGTTTAGATTGCGCCAAAAATTCTCATGATTTAAATTTGATTTTCTGTCACTACGGCTAGGTTTTTAAACATTTCATGGCATGTAAACTTAATGACAGAACTGATGTTTCTAAACTTTGATCCATGTACTCTGAACCTTATGGCTATAAAAAGAGGGTCGTGCACTCATTCCTATTCACCAAGTTTATGATTTTAGATTTAAAATATTGTTTCAGCAAAAGTGATATTCTGAGCTGTTGTAGTGTTCTAAGGTGATTGAAATTTTAAGAAGTACAGAGAGTTGTGCTTAGATATATCATTCAGATAGAGATTCAAGAGCTTGCAAACATGTTGCTGCACTGTTCATGGACTTGATGGACAGTTATTTCAAAAGGAAGTGTAGGTGAGCAGGCGAGAACAACTTTCAGGACTTACATAACTACACCAGCTGCCACTTACAAATCAGATTGCAGTCGCAAGGTCGGGAGAAGAACAAAGACATATCAGATTTCACCTTTTTGACTTGGTCATCTCGTCGTTTCTTCTCTCTCTCTCTCTTTCTCTGTCTTGCACCATTAGGGTTAGGGTTTTGAGACTATCCGAAGCTTGTTGCATCCTTATGGATCCCAAGGTGGTCTCAAACCTATATATATGTAAAATTTTGTGATAGAAACGGTCTTTGATAATTACAAGTCTCTGATCTTTTAGAGGTCTTTGATCTTTTGGAATTTTTGTAAAGAAGAGATAATATACAACAGAACTCAGATATTCTGGTTCTTGTTTATCTGTTAAAGCTGTGTAAACTTTTCATGTATCAACAAGCTGGATTACATAAATGAAATACGGTGCAATTTTA
>MU224846.1:899343-959738 GCA_018584345.1 Thuja plicata | reverse complement strand
GCTTGATCATCAGCAAGATTATTCATAAGTTGGTTCAGTAAAGATACATAGTTAATCAGTGTCCACATCAACAAATACTGTGTTAACAGCTATCATTAAAGGTAAAACCTGCCTGAGTAGTTGTGGAGCTCAAAAATGAAGAAGGACCTTATCCAGTCCTTAGCAATTAGGCTTTTCTTGTCTCTGAATCAGAAGTAGAGGTACATGATTCAAATAGACATTTCAAGCATTGTGATTCATACAAGAAAAATCCCTAACATGCACATCTTTTGAACTAAGGTAATTGCTTCAGCAATCATTGGCTCTAATTGATCAGTTAGTTTAGAGAGATTTACCTTGTTCAGTGCCACTTCTTGGCTAATTTTATCAATTAATTTGTATTGATACTTCTTTTCTACTTGTTCTTCCATAGCTTGTTCTGCATCTATATTCTACTCTGTGATTGCGTCAGTAAGAATAGCAATTTGTTCCTTAATTGTAGCATTTGTTTCAAGTTTTACCTCAAGAACAAGTTGTTGGAGAATATCCCTTACCTTGTCAAGTGCCATTGTTTCCCTATGTTCTTGTATCATTTTGTTTTGAATGGATTTTCTTTGACATAGAACTCCAAACTCTTGAAGTTTATCACTATCCAAAGTGGTAATATCCCAGTTTGGAACTTGTATTACTTCATCCAGTGTAACAGCCAAGATGTTTTTCTTTACTATTTTCTTCTTCTTCTTCTTTGGCTGGGTGGCAGATTGATGTACTACTATCTGTAAAGCTTGAGATTGGGTTGACTTGGTAGGTGAGGGTCAAGAAGATGAGGAATCCTTTTGTATCTATTCTGAGTCCACTGGCTGGTTTGGTGAAGACGTCTCCTCATTTTCCTTAGGTATATCAACAAATGTATCTTCTTTAAGTTTTACACCTTCATCCTGCTTGAATCCTTCACTTTTATCTTTTTCTTCACCCTTTCTTAGTGTATCCTCTATTTTATTTTCAGCTTCTTTGTTTTGTTCATTTGACACTTCTTGTTGATTGTCGGTTGCATCCTTCATTTCTGTATCTGTATCCTTTTGAGTGTTGGATACAACTTTTTTTCATCTATATCCATATCCTTGGGTATATTATCATCTTTCTTAGATGATTTGTCCTGACTTGACTGAATATCAATAGCATCTATTAAAATATTCATGTTTGTAGGTGTATTGACTATTGCAGCGTTAATAGTTGTTCCTATCCATCAGTATTGCCCTTTGTAGCATTTATGTCTTCATCATTTTGAAATTCTACTGCAGGGTCTTGTCCTGTGGTGTCATTGACAATATTGTCTAACCATGATTCATCATTTATATCATCAGTTAAGTTACCTTTTATTGACAATTCTTCTTTGGTAACTACTTCATGCTCTAAACTGATGTGTATTAGACTTGTTGATACTTTATTATATTCACCACCTTTTGGCCATTCTTCATCTATAATATCAATATGTTTCTGGCTAGTTATTTTTACTTCTTCACTATCTAACTCAGTTGTTGAGTTATCTCTCTGATTGGTGGTTTCCTTCTCATAACTTTTCCAGTCTGTAATTTTCCATTGCTTTGATCTTTTATCTTAAGTCTTTAAGCTTTTCAAGAAAGAGACTTAGCTCTGATACTAATTGTTGAAATTATATTGGAATGATGTACTAAGAAGAGAGGGGTGAATCAGTACCTCTAATACTTTTCTTGGTTAACCCATTAACCCTTAATCATCAATTTGTAAATTATCTTATCTAACTGTTCATCTTTCTTTATGTATATGCAATCATATCATAATTCCTTTAATATGTAACCATAAAAGAAAAATTCATGAAAATAGATAACACATGACACAAGATATGATATCGTAGAAAACTCCTGTTAGGAAGTAAAAACTTTGGTGGGGATTGTTACCCACAAGAATTCACTATCTACAGATAAGAAGAGGCCGGTTAAGGCTTACAATTGGTCACTTCTGATGATCTACCCTGTTAGGAGTATTACAGTGGAGACCTATTAAGATCTACTTAATTTGAAGCTTTAGCAACACTGTTAAGTGTGCACTCTGTTAAGAGATTTAGAAAGAACAGTTAAGTCCACCTTCTACGAAAGGATTTTAGATGTGATGCACTTGTTAGAATGCAACTACATAAGTCTTTGATTTGATGATGTATGCAATCTCTAATTGCTGATAACAGATCCAGTAATGCATCCTATGTATAAGTAATCATCCTTCCATGATTGAATAATACCTTTGTCTGCTCGTCGGTAGCCTCTGAGTGTTCTTGACAACTGATGTGATCTATTTCTAAACTTTGCATGAATTTTTCCTTCTGCTCCTTAGATTCTCTTCATGGCTATCAACAACAATGAATTCATAACTCATAATTGATTTGAACATCTATTTATACTAGATTTTGGCTCAATTCTTGATTCATGAAGTTAACTCTAGATCCAAGGTTTACAACTTGACCTTGATCTTTAGTTAGATATGTTTTAGATCTGTTAGGATTCTTTAAAACATTTACATAAAGCTTTCTTGACCCTCAAGTTATGATTTAAAACAAATTAAAACTCTATAAATAGAATTACATTGCTTTATTCATCGTGTAAAACTCAGATCCACTATTTGCGGGTTCTCTAACTGACTGTCGGTTCTGACGGTCAGTTTTCTTTGTCATCAGTGTTCCTTTCTTGAACTGGCCGTCGGGTATGCCTTTTTTGTTCCGTCAGTTTTTTTCTCAAAACTATGTCATCGGTGATGATCTCAATGTTATGTTATTGACCTGTCAGTGATGTCCTATTCACTTCATCAGTGCAACACTTGTCAGTGTTCATCGGTCAATTCCATACTTAGCATTTTTTATGACCTATGTGTTCTGTTGGATATGCTCATTGTTTGCCAGTAATGCTTGTACTCCTCTGGTAATTCTTGTATTCCACCCGTAATTCTTGTATCGATGATCTCTATCAATGTTTTTCACTAAGTGTACTTATGGCAAAATTAATGTCATCATTAGCTTGTCTCTTTATATACATTATTTAACCATTTCTAAGCTCTTGACTTTCTTGTTCTTGGTGTGATCCATAATTCTATCCTTTCTTGCTTTAAAGCTTTAGTTCTATTTTATCTCATAGATATCTCCTTGATAACCGGAATAAAAATGCTTTCAAACTCTCTCTTATCTCTGGCTTCTAACTTGTCAATGAAAACAATATTAACAACCAGTTAACTCTATCTTTAGCTCTTGCCAGCAAATTCTTTTTTTGTTTCTGAACTTTAGTTTTTTTTGGTGTTTAACTCCTTGTTAGCTTGGTCATGATTTCAATTCTCCTTGGGCATCTCCATCGGGGTTGTCTTTCTGTCGAGTAACATTGTGAGGTTCTACCCATTAGTAATGCTTGTGGTTCTGCTCATTGGTAATGCTTCTCGGGTTTCTTTTTTGGGCATCACTGTAAATTTCCTGTCGGGCTTCTCTATCTATCGATGTGCACTGTCCATTAGTGTTTGTTGTCACTTTGTGAATACTGAAATTTTATTACTGTGTGTGTATGATATTACACCTTCATGAAATTAGGATTAGAAACAACAACTCTATGGAAAGAAAATGCTATTTAATCTAAGAATTGAAGTTTAAAACCCATGACATCTCATGGTTCTCTATCTAAGCTTTGTTAAGAGAGCTCTGAGACTTAATCTCTCTCAAGGACAATCCTAGAATGAGAAATAAATTATAAACAATGCTCTAATCTGGCTACAAATGCTCCAAGATATGCTATAAACCAACAAATGCTTCTAAACATGATAATCTAAATGCTATGAAAATGCTGAAATATTATCAAAAGCTCTTGAATGCTCTCCAAATGCCTATAATAAGGATGCTTTGCTCTTGAAATTATTGGATCCCAAACACAAATAAAATGGCTTGTATTTATAGTGATTTCCCAAGGGTAGGGGGTAGAGTGAGTTGATCATGATCAAGCTTTGGTTGAGTAAAAATATTTGGGGTGCTTTCAAATGGAGGGAAAGTTGGTTGATTGTCTCAAAGAAATTAGGAATTAAATAACTCAATCATTTAATTAATTTAGCCATGTAAGGGTGAATGGGTTGGATTTGATCTTTTTGATTTAAACTATATAATTAATTGATTAAAATCAATTGCATAATTTTGATTAATCCCTTTTAGGCTTGAATTTAATTATTTGATTTCATGATTATTTAATCCTTTAATTTAATTTGATTTTTGACCACTTTGCTTGATAAATTTTCATTTGATTTGATCATTTTAATGCATTGAGATTTGATTTGAGGCATTTGGATGAGATTTACAATTTTGAATGCTTAAGATACACCTGGTCAATTTTAGGTGTCTACAATTACTAATAGCATAACCTTTATCTCTTTGGTTATTTAAAGTCTTTGACACTTATTTATACAAACAATCAGATTATATCAAGTTGACATCAATGACAATACAATACATTAATTGATTTAATGTCTTGCATTATCTTTCTGCATTTTGGTGATAATCAACTTAACATCTTCAAACATTCAATTAGTTATGGCTCATCACAAGACTCTCAACGGTAATGTTATTTCAAGGTGTTTCTCTCATTTCATGTATTGCAGAGACTCTTAAAGAATAAATAGGAAATAGAGTTCTAAGAATCTTACTCACAATTGTGTCTTCATCAATGGTTCCACCAAATCCTTGAATATCATTCACAATTTATTTAGGTCGGGTACTGTATTATGTGATTTTTCTCCTTCCTTCATTCGCATGTCATCAAACTTTCTATGTTGGCTCTCATCTTTGGCTCTTAATACATTCACATATCCTCCATAAATTTTTGTAAGCTGATCCCACATCGGCTTGGTGGTTGTACAATTCTTTATATCCTCAAATTCAAAATCGGTAAGTTTAGAGGCAATCTCCACCATGATAAGGTTATGCTCATGTTTTTCTTTCAACTGATTTACTGTCAAAGCTCCAGTAGGTAGAATTAATTCATTGTCCATAAAATCTTAAATGTTTCTTGTAATTCCCAATAGGTATAATCTCTTTCTTCTTTTACATGTCTGGAAGTTATCCTTGTTCATCTTAGGTGCATCTCTCTTATATATCTTCTGATCTTTAGCTCAAGTCCTTGAAAACTTTCCTGTTAGCATTATGCCCTGATAAGAACTGATAGCTCTGGTACCAATTGTTAGAATAAATGAGAGGGGGGGGTGAATAATTTAGACTCAATGCCCTCAAAAAATTATCCTACATTCCCAAATTCCCCTAGATGTATAACAAAAAAAATTCAATCATATAAAACTCAGCTCGGTGAAAATGTATTTTGTAAACTTAAACTTTCATCAATAGTATTTACCGAGTGTCAGTAAATTAATACTGTGATTACTAATCTAGGTCGATAAAATAAAGTGTAAAGTAAAATAAGAATCAACAACATTATACACATTGACACAGATTTTTAACGTGGAAACCCTGTTCAGGGAAAAACCACTTGGGACTGGTAACCCAAAATATTTTCACTCTTCTGAAGTGAGCTCGGTGAAGAGCCAACCTGTTAAAGGTTACAATGCACACTATTAAATGTGACACTGTTAGAGGTGTATCATCAAAAAATGGAAGCACTTCCATTTAGGACTAGTTCATCCCTATGAGTAAGTGGTTTGGGGTCATGTCAAACACCTTGACTGGGTCTCCAATTTGGATCTGGCTTTCCCCTTGTTCTGCCCCATTTTCCACTTCTCTCTAGCCTATTTTTGGCATCCTGAACTACAGATCTAAGATTTGTGATCTCAGGGTCAAGGTCAACCTTTTAGGTCAAGTTTGACCTAGACCCTGACCTAGGTTAAGGTTGATGTCAATCTTGATCCAGGGTCCAAATTTCAAGATCCTACAGTTTCTGGATGTCGGGCTTCAGAAAGATTTATTTCCCGCTTTCGGGTCAGCTATTTTGGGTTCCAAAATGATGAATCATATTTAATATAGGTCCACTTCTAGTTTGTATAGGTCTAATTGGAATTTAATTCTCCTATGTAGGCCTCTCTAGAAGATTGTGCCCTAGATTCATATATAAGGAAGCTTTCTCCTCTCATTTTCTCTAGCCATGATCATCAAGCATAATTGCAAGAATTCAAAGACTTGAAGAGTGGGATTCAAAGGTGAAGAAACAAGATTTGAAGCAAGAAAAGTAGCCATTGAAGTATTCATCCATTCTCAAGCACTTCTCAAACAATCATTTTCATCAAGGAGAGCCATTGGTGGCCATTGAAGGATTCAAGCTCCATGGAGCTCTCTTGTTGAAAATTTCTCCATCCACATTCCTCTAAGCCTCTTCCTATTCAAAAACCCTATTCAAGATTGGTGTTGAATATCTACAATAAATTTATTGAATACATCCTACATTCTATATTCTACATTGTACATCCTTTTTGGTGCATACATACTTGTGGATTCACGGATTCGAATCCGCCACAAGGACTTCTACAAGAAAGGTGAATTTATTTATTTACTTTGTTTTACTTATGAAATTTCAATTATACTTTTAGCTTAACTCCAAAAATAGGGTTTGACCAAGGCAAACTCCTCCCCCCCTCAAAAAAAAAAAAAATCCATTTTTCTTGCAAGTACAAGTTCAAAACAACAGATCAAAGTGCAGATTCAGATACCCTTTTCAACAAACTTTCAGGATTCAAAAATAGATTTTTCATCAGAGCTGTGCAGGTCAAGGTTGACATTTTGGGGTCAAGGGTGACATTTTGGGGTCAAGGTCAACCCTGACCTAGGTCAAGGATGACCTCAACCCTAACCTAGGATAGAATAAGAAATTCTGGGTCAAGGTCGACATTTACTTGAGGGTCATAATCAACCTTTCTCAGAAAAGAAAAATATTTCTGGGTTTTGTAGATCTCATAGTTTAGTTTTGGATTGCGGAAACCAACAGTTTCTGAGATCGTCTGATAGGTTTTTCACCAGGTTGTTTACGGAGGTATGTATTTTATTTCATTTTCCTTTACAAACATTTCCAGATTTACACCCCTTATCAATTACAATTAAATGTAAGGTAGATAATATGTGAATAGGGACACTTCTATGAGCAAATCTCCATTGTTCTAAACCCTATCCATATTTTCTTCTTTACATTTTGGTGAACCCGCGATAGACAACTCTTTCTTTTTGGTGTTAGATTTGCATCTTATGTTAGATCTTACATGCATTTAAAGGTAGATTTCTTTTATGCTCTTGTATTTATATGTCAAAAATAAATAAAAATAAAAAATTTCTTTAAAAATACAAAAAAACATTTAGATTTTTCATGCTTATAGATTTCATTTGAATGTATTTGGATATATATAGATCTATTTTTTATGCATTTCTTTATTCATTATCATGTTGCACAAGTTGTTTCAAGTGTTTTCCAAACATTCTTCTATAACTTTTGGGATTAGAAAAATCCCCCTCTTACCTTACCATTTAATGATGTTTCTTTGTCCTCTCTTGTACTACCTTGTGAGGATATATTAGAGCAAGAAGATGACTTTAATCTTTCTCTCCATCATATTTCTCTTTATGGAGATGAGTTGAAGATTGATGTTAAATCTTCTCCTAATATATGTCTTTTCTACGGGCCTACTTTAGAATATAATTTACCACCTTTCCCCTTTAAAGATCAAGATTTAGTGATTTATGGTGCTCCTACAATGTTGTTTATTGATAGGGATGCTAATCCTCTCATTTGGGATGAATCTTTGGATTTGGATGTTGATTACTCTCTTCCTCTTGAAGCCATTGTTGATGATCCTCCTTTTTGGGATGAACACTTGGATAAAGACATTGATTTATCCCCTCCTTGTGAAGATGCTTTCATACAAGAGGGTTATTATTAATGGATGACATATTCATACATGATGATGACTTTTTTTCTAAAACACACTCCCCTTGTGCAGAGATTTTAGAGAAAGAAGAAGAAATTATAGATACTTTACCTCCATTTGGGATTCCTTCCAATGATGAGGCATTAGCGGAGAATGATATGAATTCCCTTAATGCTCTCTCTCTCTTAGTGATGATCTTATGGAGAATAAAGATCCTACCTCATCTCCTCCTAGGATGTCTTCTTTGCTTCCTTCTTGTGAATATGTTTGTAGTGTTGAGACAACTAACATGGTTTATCCAAAAACCTTGTTGACTATCAAAGGTTGTCCTCACATTACTATCAAAGGTAAACCTATGGAGTCTTTAGAGTCTTTAAATGATCAAGATTCAATAGCTCACACCTATCATACAAGTAATAACCCTCAACCTAATCTGGTGGTTCCTACTTCTTTACCACCTTCTCAACCCATTCTTCCTCCTCTACCCCATCTTCCTAGCATGGAGTATGATTTGATAAACCAATTTTATAATACCCCTGCCAAGATTTCTGTATGGGAGATTCTTCAAACTTCACCTACCTACCATGAAGCCTTGAAAAAATCCCTAGAAAATATTTCCACTCCACCTCCTAATAAAGAGAACATCAATGCCTCCTTACAGTGCATGCATGCTACCCCGGGCCCTCCTGACATTATATTTACTCAAAAGGATTTACCATCTAATGAAGTTCAGAATCAATATGATGTTCTTATGGTTGTTTTTACTATCAATAAGAGTATCATTCATAGGACCTTGATTGATAATGGATCTGGGCTTAATATTGTAGCATGGACATGATCAAAGCAATTAAAGTCGATCTTTCAACTATTCAACCTGATAATAATCCTATACGTGGCTTTGATAACATTGATAAGAAAAATTTGGGCATCATTACCTCACCTATCAAAGTAGGTCTAGTCGTCCTGTATACTCCTTTTCATGTTATGCCTGGACCTCTTAATTATAACCTTCTTTTTGGTAGACCTTGGTTGCATGAGATGCATGTTGTTCCTTCCACCCTTCACCGAAAATTCAAGTTTATTCACAACATGGTGTATACACTTCATGCGGATGATGCACAAAATCCTTGTTTGAATATTCAAACCCATAAGAATCCTATTTTTAATAGTAATCCTTCTTCCTCTAATGCTCTTCTTGGAGATGATTTGGGAACCTTGAACTTTAATCCTACCTTTATTGGAGAGTTTAAAGTTTCAAATCTTGATTTTATGAAGCAACAAAGAGAGTTTGAACAACAAGCTTTTGCTTCTACTTCTAATGCCCTTCATAATAACTTAATCACTACTTCTATCCACTATGAATATGTCAAACCTTCTAGTAATGACATAGTGACTATTGAAGTTCCATTGACTCCTTCTGATATGGCTTCTTGTTATGGTCCTGGTTATCATTTACTAGTTAAACAAGGATTCCATGGTCAAGGATGTGGTAAGCATAAACAAGGAATTCAAATACCCTTACACAATGGGGGGAAGGATCATTCTTATGGATTGGGATTTAATCCTCAACAACATATCAATGTTACCAACATCTCAAATAACACTTCTCAAATAACACTTCAAAACATGATGACCCTATGAAGGAATTTGACCAAGAAGTTCTTTTGCCTAAACTCCTTCGTGCTAAGATGATTACTAGACCTAAACACAAAAAGAAACACAGTTCACACTTGAAGACTCTTCCTTTTTTTTGTATCATAGATTTTATGATCATGCTTTACATTATAAGATTAGATTTCTCATTGATAGTAAAGTTATTCATATATCATGTGGCAATGAGTTATATTTCAATCTTATTTTCTCTAAATAACATTTATGTTCCTATGATGGATCTCCACATTATGTAAACAATTTTAGCCTAATCCTTGGGGGCTTGTTGTCTTGCATAGTGTTGTGAGAGATATAATAGGTCCCCTTTCATCCTTTTTCCTACGCTTGGGGGGCAAGGATTCCATCTCCTTCTTTTTTGTCTTTCTGGGATCCACTTTTCCCTGGGTTAAGCAGTATCTATCTATTATGTTATATTCGATCATTCATGAAAATTTTTGTTTACATTGAGGATCTATATCCTTGATCATAACCTATTTCCTTGATTGACATTGAGTTTCCATGGTTGATAAATATTTCACCTTGGAAACTGAATAGCATGCTATCCCTTAGAAGGGTTACTTTTTCACTTCTTGCATGATATCTCTTTGCATTCGTCCCTTCCATGACCTCATAGGAGCTATGACCTTCTTGGCTTGGATTGGGTGGTCTATGGATATTGTCTTGATGTTGAAGAAGGATTTATCCTTGTTCTTTTATTTCCTTAACATGTCAAAATAGTATGTATTTTTTCATCTTAAGGAGGGGGGCATATATATAACCTCCCTCATTCTATTGTATTTTTGTTCCAACCTTTTGTTTTGTAGCATGCTAAATCCTCTGAAGATAACACACATAAGTTTATAAATCCTAAAGAGATATGCATTCAATTACAATTCAATATGCTAAATCCTCGAAAGGTAACGTACATAAGTTGCTAAATCCTGAAGAGATATGCATTTTAAAAATGTATTCCATGGTGATATGAGAATATGGATCCATGGGTACTTCATAAAATCCATCAGAAGATGCAATACATACACGCACAAAGCTACCAAAAGGTGCACAACTTTATGGGGTGACTATCAAGTTCTTTCTTGGTGGGCCATCCTATCCTTTTTGTGGTTCACAGTGAGATACACACATCTTACTAGGCAAGGTAATCACACTCTCTCTCTTTTTTCTTTAACCAGGTGATGTCTCTCTTATCGTAACCTTAGGGTTGATAAAGACTTAAGTCCCTGGGGGCTTGAGGATTCCTTTGTCCCTTTTGATTCCAATAAGATTATCTTTTCTTTATGATCTCCTTTTCCAAGAGTTTGCATCAAGTCCATACTCTTGCTAAAGTGGGGGCTAAATGTATCGTTGAAAAATGGAAGCACTTCCATTTAGGAATGGTTTAGCCCTCTGATTAAGTGCTTTGGGGTTATTTTAGACTCCTTGAATGGGTCTCCGAATTGGATCTGGCTTTCCCCCTATTCTGCCCCATTTTCCCCTTCTCTCCAGCCTATTTTTGGCATCCTGAACTGTAGATCTGAGTTGACCTCAGGGTCAAGGTTGAAATTTTAGGTCAAGTTTGACCTTGACCCTAACCTAGGTCAAGTTTGACCTCAACCTTGATCTAGGGTCCAAATTTCAAGATCCCATAGTTTCTGGATGTCAGGCTTCGGAAAGATTTAATTCCCGCTTCCAGGTCGGTTGTTTTCGGTTCCGAAATGATGAATCTTAAATTATATTTAATATAGGTACACTTATAGAGGTATAGGTCTAATTGGAATTTAATTCTCCTATGTAGGCCTCTCTAGATGATTGTGCCCTAGATTCATATATAAGGAGGCTTTCTCTTCTCATTTTCTCTAACCATGATCATCAAGCATAATTACAAGAATTCAAAGACTTGAAGAGTGAGATCTAAAGGTCAAGAAGCAAGATTTGAAGCAAGAGAAGTAGCCGTTGAAGTATTCATCCATTCTCAAGCACTTCTCAATCACTCATTTTCAGCAAGGAGACCCATTGGTGGCCATTGAAGTATTCAAGCTCCATGGAGCTCTCTTGTTGAAGACTTCTCCATCCACATTCCTCCAAGCCTCTTCCTATTCAAAATTGGTGTTGAAGATCTACAAGTAATTGATTGAAGACATCCTACATTTTATATTCTACATTCTACATCCTTTTTGGTGCATACATACTTGTGGATTCACGGATTCAAATATGCCACAAGGACTTCTACAAGTAAGGTGAATTTGTTTATTTACTTTGTTTTACTTATGCAATTTCAATTATACTTTGAGGTTAATTCCAAAACTGGGCTTTGAACAAGGTAAACCCCTCCCCCAACAAACAATCCATTTTTCTTGTAGGTACAGGTTCAAAACAATAGATCAGCGTGCAGATTTGGATACCCTTTTTAGTAAACTTTCAGGATCCTAAAATAGATTTTCCGTTGGAGCTGTGTAGGTCAAGGTAAACATTTTGGGGTCAAGGGTGACATTTTGGGGTCAAGGTCAACCCTGACCTAGGTCAAGGATGACCTCAACCCTGACATAGGTCAAAATCAGAAATTTTGGGTCAAGGTCAGAATCGATCTTTCTCAGAAAAGAAAAAGATTTTTGGGTTTTGTAGATCTTGTAGTTTCAGTTCAGGATCGCAAAAATCAACAGTTTTTGAGACTGTCTAACAGGATTTTGCATAGGTTCTTTTTGTAGGTATGTATTTTATTCCATTTTCCTTTACAAACATTTCCATATTTACACCCCTTATCAATTACAATTAAATGTAACGTAGATAATATGTGAATAGGGACACTTCTATAAGAAAATCTCCATTGTTCTAAACCCTATCCATATTTTCTTCTTTACAAGAGGATTTAAAACTAACAGCTCTCCCTTGACCATGCATTCACTATGGGATCAAGAAGAAAACAATCAACATTCTCTGAATGTTATTGATGAGACCATTACTATCTCTCTTATATTAATATTTATACTTTTTTTTTAAGTATTACCAGAACAATTGTGGAATTATAATTAGTTGAACTCATGTCAAAGTACAGATAGAACCATTAAACCTATGGGTACAATAGATATGTCTTATTGTGCAAATATTATATATATATATATATATTGAAATATTTCATATAATAGTCATAATTGGTGTTCTAATATCTGGATTAATTTGATTAGGCTATTTGTATGAATGTATTTGCATGATAACTAACGTACCAGGAAATAGGAGCCACTTGGGAGTGGTTGAAAACATTAAAATAGAATGATAAAGACCAGCTACGGGAAAAGAACCATCATGGCATCAGAAGACATGACTACTGCAAATAAGGAGCCACTGTTTCACAAATGCATGAGCAAAGTACTACTATATTCCTTTCACACTTCCAACATGTTGACTCGGTCACCCTGACTTCATTACATATGTCATGGGCTGTTGTATTTCCTATTTTTTTCTCTTTGGCGTAGTTTCAGTTAGATGGTTCCTTTTTTGTTTTAGAATAAAGAAGTCAATCCTCTATTTATAGGGAGGAGATTGTTATTTTGTAAGTTCAGAGATTTTGGAATACAATGTTCTGATTGTATCTTGCACAGCAAGTTCATTTTCAGTTGCACGTACCATTCTCATGTAATTAGTTCTTGGAATAGAATGAAGTAATTTTTGGTTTATATTCTATGTTCATAGATTAACAGAAGTTGACCAATGGGGCCCACTTGGAAGGTGGATTAGAGTTGAAGTAGAATAGATTTACTTCCTGCATTTCTAGTATTCTAGATAGAAGTTATAGTTTCTTCTTGCAGCATTGTAATTTGTGAATGTTCCTGCAACACTTGCAAGGATAGTTATAGTGAATGCTCTAGGTTGAAATAATAGGCTTAAGTAGAGTTTGTAATTTGTAATATTCATTTCAGTAAGGACTAGGTGTGTTTCCTTTCCTACAGCCCTAGTATAGATTCCTTTCATGTATTTTACTTTCCTACAGCATAGGTAGAGTGACTCTTTAAGGAACTTAGTGCACATACTGTGCCGTACCATTTAAAGTATACATCCCTGGGTTGACAAACTAAATGCACCTCATGATGGGAGAAGTGATCCTTATATTGAATAAACTATTCCTAAGAGAGGCTTTGGGCGTGATTACTAAGCACCTATTGTGAGGCGGTTCATTTTTGGTGCCGCTGCCAGGGATGGTGTCAAACTAAGAAACTTTCTGAGTCATTTTTATTTCTAAGATAGTTTTTAGTGGTTGTAGTTTTAAATTTGCTTCACCAGTGTGAAGAATTCATTTGTATGCATCGAAGGGGAAGAAGAAGAGATGATTATGACATATTTCTTCTAGGAGAATTGCAAATTTGAATGGGCAAGTTGAATAAGTTGAGTTGCCTTTTGTTGACGCAAGTCCTGAGTGTCCTACAACATCTTCCACTAGAGAAGAGCCTTTTTATATAAGTGGTCTTCGGCCTTTGACTGAAATCTTGGCCAGCTTTCTTGATAATTCTAACCCAAACGCACCTATTGTTAACAATCCTTTGGCTAATATTCCTTTCCAACAGCAACTCCAACTCCCAATACCTCCAGTAATGGCACAACCTACTTTCCCATTTTCTCTACCGAGCCTTATAAACAATGCCAATCTAAAAAATATACCCTCTACTGCACTTCCAAAGTTTTATGGGATGATAACCAAAGATCCTAACACCTTTTTGTTTGAGTTTGACATCCTCTGTCATATCTTTGACTATAACACTGATGCCCAAAAAGTCAAACTATTTCCAGCAACACTAAATGACTCGGCCTTATGATGGTTCATGGGCCTAGGGGCAAATGCAGCAGACACATGGGATGAGATGCAGACTCTGTTTCTATAGAAATATAAAGAATATTGGAAGGGGAGTGAACCAAGGGAAGATGGCATTTTTAGAATGTCACAGAATGAGGACAAAACCTTGGAGGACTATGTTTCATGTTTCTTATACACCATGTAGAAGAATCCCCAACATGTTCTGGCGAAGGATTCATAGATACTACTCTTCTTAAGAGGAGTGAACGACATCTGTTTGAAGCATTGGACCTCATGGATGGTGGGGACATATCCCAATCTTCTTGAGATGAACTCAAGAAAATCTTTCTCAACTACTCCATATCAACTGGGAGGAAAAGAAGAGGATATCGGTCTACAATCATTAAAGGGAGTAGTTTAGGTATTTCTAAGCTGGAGATATCTAATTTGCTAGCGGATTTCAAGAAATACATCATTAATGATGTTGCTACGCATCTTGACACCATGAATTTCAAGAAGAAACATGCAGACACTGAATTACAATTAGCTGAGTACTGTCCACATTGTCGTAAACAAAAGGAAGATTGTGGAAGCAAGCTAGTGGCGGACCTGGAAAATCAACATTTTCCTACTGAGTACATGAAGATAGATGGAGACAATGAGAAAGTTTTCTTTATTGCTCAACATCGACCATGGGCTTCCTGACAAGGTATGCCTCAAGTCCCATTACAATTTTCAACTCCTTACAATAGTCAATGGAAAAACCAAAGCTATCAGAATCCTTCTCAGCACTCTCAGCCAGCCTAGAATAACCAATGGCCTAACCAACAAAATAACAAGTTTCAAAATAACCAATGGCCCAACCAGAAAAATCAATGGCAACCACCGCAAACCAATGGAGGGGGCCTCCACTATGGCCTAACCAAAATCTTTCTTTTCCACAACTGCCACCACCAGTCCCTCCTCCTACAATAATTCCACCTCCTGCAATAATGCCACATCATGCAGCCACTAGCCCCAATCCAAAGAAAACCCAATTTCCTGCTTAGCCACAACCAAATCCAAATAGCAAGCAATAGTAGCAGCCAATGTATACTACTGATACACAACAATACCCTACCTATGTACTTGAGCTATCTGATATCTATTTGAGGTTTGGTACTACTCTGCCTGCACCTGAACAACCTATTATCATAGAAGTTGCAAACACTCCTACAGCATCAGCACCTCTTCCAGAGGCTACATTACAAGATACCACCCAATCAACTCAAAAATCCAGCAAAACTGATGTTAAAACCTTAGTTGACCCTCCTTTTTGCACAAAGGCTCACCATAGAAAAGCATATATCCAAAGAAGAAATTCCTTTGACATTCTTGAGTAGCTAAAAAATATACACATCCAAATGCCTCTGTTTCAAGATATCAAAGGCATTCCTATCTATGGAAAAGCTATTAAGGATGCATACCTTAAAAATCCTAGAAGGAAAAAGGACCCTCAAACAGTTCATGTCATAGGACAACTTGCTGATATCATGTTGGGAAAGGTAGTTATACCCAAGTATTCAGACCCTAGAAGTCTAGTAGTTGACTTGATAATTAATGGACAATCTTTTAAAAATTCTTTAGTTGATTTGGAAATAGCCATAAATGTAATGACCAAAGATACAATGCACATACTAAGTATAGAGGGTTTGAGAACAACTCCAACAATGTTACAACTTGCTGATAGTTCAACAGTCACTCCAAATGGTCTTATAGAAGATGTGGTAGTCACCTTAGACTCATGGGAATACCCTACTGATTTTCTCATCCTAGGGAGACCTTGGTTAGCCACCACATATGCAAAAATTAATTGCGGACCAAGAAGTATGACAATTTCAAATGGTCAAGCAATAAAGAAGCTAGCACTCTATCCTCCTACCCAGCCTCAGTCAGACTTGAGAGATCTTGTTTTGCAAGAACTAGGGGATGAGGAAGAAGAGGTCAACTCTTTTTCCCAACTTATGATGATGCAAAAACAATCCTTTCTAAAAATGCAAGAGGAAGATGATGTAATACAGAGTATTCTTACAAATGAGTGTATAGTAGCAAAAGATGTTTCTGAAAGTTCTATTCTACATCTATGTACCTATGAATATTGTGTCTTTCTAGAAAGCCCTGAGATAATTAGCCAATTATTACCATGTGAAGTAGCTACAAGCCTAGTACCTAAAATGTCAATGGTAGAGCTAACAACTACTGTGGAAATTTCCCCAGGTCACAATCTCCATGTAACCAACAAGTTGCCACACCCACAATTGGCATTGTTGACAAAACTCTTGCATAAGCATGAGAAAGATTTTGCTTGGGATTATGGCGACATGGTAGGTTTGAATCCCAAACTCTACACCCATAGGATCTACATTAATGATGACATCTTACCACTATGCCAACCTCAAAGAAGGATAAATCCAACATTGAAAGAAATAGTCAAAAGTGAATTACAAAAATTACTAGATATTGGTTTCATCTATCCAATCTATGATAGCAAGTGGGTATCACCTTTGGTCATTATACCTAAGAAAGGGGGGAAATGGTGAATATGTGTGGATCATAGAGAGTTGAATAATGCCACAAAGAAGGATCATTTTCCTTTACCCTTTATTGATCAAGTCCTAGAAACTCTAGCCAGTAAGAAATATTTCTCCTTTCTAGATGGATATAGTGGTTACAACTAGATCATCATTGCTCTAGAAGATCAAGAGAAGACTACATTCACATGCCCCTGGGGAACATATTCTTATTCTGTATTACCATTCGGCTTATGCAATGCACCAGCTACTTTCTAGAGAGTTGTGATCAACATCTTTGCTGACATATCACATGATTGTATGGAGATATATATGGACAACTTTACTACATTTGGTGTCACCTCTGAGGAAGCCCTGAAGAATTTGGAAAGAGTACTAATCAGATGTAAGGAACACAACTTGTCTCTCAATAGTGAGAAATGCTTCATGATTATGCAAGAAGGCGTAGTGCTAGGACATTTTATCTTCGAAGCTGAAATCCAGGTAGATCCTACAAAAATAGAGGTAATTCTCACTCTACCTATTCCTACAAAGAAAAATAATGTTAGGTCTTTCCTAGGAAATGCTGGCTACTATAGGAGGTTTATCCAAAATTTTAGTCAAATAGCTAGTCCTCTTTATACGTTTCTTACCAAAGAGGCCGAATTTAATTGGACAAAGGAATGTAATGAATCCTTCCTGCAGCTTAAGAAAATGTTGACAACCACACCCATACTTAGGGTTCCTAACTGGTCTTTGCCATTTCACATGCATATAGATGCTTTAGACTATGCAATAGGTGTTGTCCTAGGACAAAAGTCCAGTAACCTAGAGAATGCAATTTACTACATTAGCAAGAGCCTCCATGGACCAGAGTTAAACTATACAGTGACTGAGAAAGAATTACTAGTAGTAGTTTATTCTATGAACAAATTCTTTCATTACATAATTGGCTATCCTATTTTTATTCATACTGACCATGCAGTAATACAATATCTCATGAAAAAACCTATCATTATAGGTAGGTTAGCAAGATGGCTTCTTCTTTTGCAAGAATTTGACATTGCTATAGTTGATAAGCCTGGCAAGGTGAATGTAGTAGCTAATTATCTATCTAGAATTCACCATGCTGAAGAAGACACTACTCTGATAGATGATGCATTTCCAGATGAGAACTTGTTTCATATTGCTATCCAAAGTCCATGGTATGCTGACATAGCTAATTACCTTGCAACTAACAAAATGCCAACACATTTTTCTTACAAGGATAGGACACTGCTTGTTGAGAAAAGCTTTAATTTCTCTTGGATTGATAACATACTATTTTACACTGGACCTGAACAAGTAATGAGAAGATGTGTGCGAGAAGATGAGACATGTGACATTCTCCATGCCTGTCATAATGAACCATGTGGGGGACACTTTGCAGCAAAGAGGATAGCCCAAAATATTTTAACAACTAGATATTATTGGCCTACACTTCACAAGGATGTAACCACCTACACAAGGAAATGTGGCAAATGTCAGAGAATGGGCTGACCAACTAGATCAGATGAAATGCCCCTAAATCCACAGGTGGTGGTAACTCCATTTGACAAATGGGGCATGGACTTCATTGGTCCAATAAAACCTCCATCCAATGGGAAGTCTTACATCCTGGCGTGCACTAATTATTTGACCAAATGGGTTGAAGTAAAAGCTATGAAACATGTCTAGGACCATAAGGTTGCAAAAATTTTGTATGATAAAATTTTCACCAGATATGGAGTACTGAGAGAACTTGTAATTGACCAAGGCACCCAATTCACTTCCAATCTAATAATAGAGCTCATGAGGGAATATAATATCAGACATCAGAAGTCAAGCCCTTATCACCCTTAGGCCAATGGACAAGCTGAAGTTACAAATCAGGGAATAGAAGCCATCATTTGCATCACTGGGACTGGAGAAATAGACTATTCGAAGCCATTTGGGCGTATAGAACAACTTGAAAAACCACTACAGGGTTCACTCTAGTTGATCTGTTATATGGAAAAGTAGCAATGCTACCCATTGAATTTGAACACAAGACTTTGCGGACAACATTGGAGTTAAATATTGATCTTCCTGCAACACAAAAAGAGTGATTGCTGCATCTCAATTCCTTGGATGAAATCCACAAATCTACCCTGGAGAAAAATAAAATAGTCCAAAAACAAATAAAAAAATGGTATGAGTCTCATATTAAGAACAAACAGTTTCAAGTTGGCGATTGGGCATTGCTATATGATTCAAGATTCAAAGAAATACCAGGTAAGTTGCAGACAAGATGGCTAGGGCCATATGAAATAAGCCATGTTTTCACAAATAGAGCCATCCAGTTGACCACAATTGATCTAGTACATTTGAAGCTATTAGTCAATGGACATCAGCTAAATTTGTATCACCAACCTCAAACAAAAGAAGACTTCCTGCAACAGTTCTGACAAAAAATTTGAAACAAGCAACTTGTAACACTTCCTACAGCAGAGGGTGCAAACCTTCTTCCTGTAGCTCTTCAATAAAATTCCAACAAGCATGTCCATAATAAAAACTTTGTGTTTACATGAAGTTCATTCCTCCATTCACTTTCCACTTCTTCTTTCCAACTCATCTCATTTCTCTATCTTCCATCCACCCACCTTCCACGTCATCAAACTTTTCATTTCTTTTCTTTCAATAAGAGCTGAGAATGTTGACGTAAGCCACCACCACTTTCATTCCATTCTCACCACCTTTTTTTGGCACGTGCGAAGATCGAATGACAGGTATAAGATTTTCAATTTTTTTTTCTATTTTTAGCGCATAGATTTTGATGATTATATCAAGTACTGCAATAAATATATCATTACGACATTAAGCTAGTTCCATTACTCATGCCAAGTATGTCAAGTGTGGACACTTGTCAATGTTTCATAGGGGAGGGAAGTTTATTAATTCCTAAAATGTCATTTCTATTTACTTCTGCAAGATTTTATGTCACCTCAAATCTGTACTTTGCCTTTGTCCCATTAAAGTCCATTACTATATCGCACAACTGTCATACCTTTAGTCCCAAATTATCTCTGATTGTTAGACCTGATGTGACTTATAATTAACTTATGTGGAAACCCATAGTAAGAACTATAATTTCTCTTGTTAAAATACATCACCATTGTTCATACTGAAGATAACAGAGGAATTTAGAAGGAAGCCCATAGTTTTTCAAAAATGAGTAGTCTAAAATTTAAGAAACAAGGCATTTATCTACTACAGAATAGACAAATTGGAAATTGGCAAGCACAGATGGGAGGCTAGCTACAGAGACATGAGCTGGTAGTGCATGATGTTAATGTACAAATTGGTCATGATGATGCAATACCAATTAACCCAGCCAATGAGAAAGATACCTAGGTGGCAGAAACTAAAAATCTACAAGAAAGTATGCCTTTACCTTCTCATGAGAGAAATGTACCCACTTCTTCCTGAACCAATGGAAAACAAAAAATTAGAGGGAGAAACTTCCATTCCTACAACCAAACCACAAGCCCCTAATTCTTCAAAGGAGAAGAAAAGGAAGTCGGTTCCTGCAGCAGCTACTCCTGCAGCAGAGAATCCGAAGAAGGATATTAAGAAAAAACTATAGAGATTGAGGAAACGCCTATGCAAAGAAGCTCTAGAATGAGAGGAAAGATCCCTAGAGTTTCCTCAGAGAGCCAACCTGCTTCTCCTTTGAAATTTGATGATCAGACCAATGTACAAATCATTCCAGATGACTCCCCAAATCAGTCTGCAGTTCCATACTTTCCTTCGCATTCAACAAAAACTTATGAAGCTAAACTTGATGTTTACCAAAATAGTCCCTAGGAAATCCATCAAGATATTCCAGACAAAAATGAGAAGAGTGCCTCAGTAACCCATCAGTCAGCCTACACATAAACTGCCTTAGTGTCGTACAACAGAACTTGGTTAATAAGTTTCTTAGAGGAGTCATGTAAGGAACAGAGGAAGCAGAGAACCTAGGTAGAGGATTGTGGCCCAATCACCTTGCAGACGCTTCTCTTTGGATTAAATAAAAAGTATGTTTTAAAAAAAAAATTATGGGGAGAAGAGAAAAAGAAACTGAAGAAAGTCATAACAAAGAAAGGAGATGAGATTGCATAGTTGAAAGAGAAATTGGAAAAATAGAAACAAAAGATGGATCATGCCCTCAAATTGGATGATCAAATAATTGCATGTAGACCACCTCCTAGGGTTTATACCATATGTATGAAAGAACAGTTCCTCTTGTTCCAACCAATGATGACCATTAAAGATATAGATTCTGAGTTCAAGTCAGCCCAAGAATTTTATGGCCTTTACCAGACCCTTCCTTCATGGCAGCAAAATCTACTTTGTGAACTCTACATGCATAACTTCATCATTCTAATAGAGACTGAGTGGAACCATTTACTTTATATAGGGGATGTACACCTAAGGGATTTAATGTCCTAGATGCACAATGAAGCCAACTATGACAGACAACTAGAAAACTATAGGGAATAGGAGAAAATAGAGCCATTACCATTAAGAGCAGAGAGAAACAAGCCAGATATACTCCTTAGAGATTGGATCAATTTGACATATGGAAACATTGAGTAAACCAGAGATAAATTTTTGGAATTTGATCAAAGGTCTATGCAGAGTATGATGGTTTGTCTTACTTCACCTTTCAGAGAGTCCTGGATAGTGCCAAAAGTAGATGGGGTAGGTTAGCTAAAGCATTAAAGAAATCTGAACCACACAGTCCTATCAACCTCCAAGCAACTATTAAAAGAGCACCAAAATATATGCAACGAGGAAGGCAAATTAGATAGGAACTTTGGTTTCCACTCACCATGCAGCCACCAATGCTTGTATGGCCCATGTATGACATCAATACTGACATACTTGACTAACTACAAGAGGATAATAGAGTGGATGTCTGGGAGAAGACAAGGGGGTTTTACTACACTTTCAAGAGCCAGAGGCGAGGGAGAACAGAGGTTGGAGATTTCAGAGAAACTTCTAGAATATGTAATGCTTAAGGACAAGAATTCAGCTTACCAGGGGGTAGATGGTGAGACCATTTACAATCTGTATTATATTAATATTTATACTCTATTTTTAAGTATTACCAGAATAATTGTGGACTTATAATCAGTTGAACTCATGTAAAATTACAGATAGAACCATTAAACCTATGGGTAGAATATATATGTCATATTGTGCCAATATTATATGTATATAAATTGTAGTATTTCATATAATAGTCAGAATGTGTGTTCTAATATTTGGATTAATTTGATTAGGCTATTTGTATGAATATATTTGCATGATAACTAACCTGCCAGGAAATAGGAGCCACTTGGGAGTGGTGGACAACATTCAAAGAGAATGATAAAGACTAGTTGTAGGCAGATAACCATCATGGCATCAGAAGACATGACTATTGCAAATAAGCAGCCACTATTTCAGAAATGCATGAACAAAGCACTTCTATATTCCTTCCGCACTTCCAGCATGTTAACTTGGCCGCCCAGACTTCATTACATATGTCGTGGGTTGTTGTATTTCCCATTTTTTCTCTCTTTCGTAGTTTCAGTTAGATGGTTCCTTTTCTATTTTAGAATAAAGAAGTCAATCCTCTATTTATAGGGAGGAGACTATTATTTTGTAAGTTCGGAGATTTTGGAATGCAATGTTCTGATTGTATCTTGCACAACAAGTTCATTTTTAGTTTCACGTACCATTCTCATGTAATCAGTTCTTGGAATACAATGAAGTAATTTTGGGTTTATATTTTGTGTTCATAGATTAGTAGAAGCTAACCAAGGGGGCCCACTTGGGATGTGGATTAGAGTAGAAGTAGAATAGATTTACTTCATGCATTTCCAGTATTCTAGATATAAGTTACAGTTTCTTTCGGCAACATTGTAATTTGTGAATGTTCCTACAACACTTACAAGGATAGTTATAGTAAATGCTCTAGGTTGAAAGAATAGGCTTAAGTAGATTTTTCAATTTGTAATGTTCATTTCAATAAGGAGTAGGTTTTTTTCCTTTCCTATAGCCCTAGTATAGATTCCTTTCATGTATTTTACCTTCCTACAGCATAGGTAGAGTGACTCTTGAAGGAACTTAGTGCACATACTGTGTCATACCATTTCAAGTATATGTCCCTAGGTTGACAAACTAAATGAACCTCATGGTGGGAGAAGTGATCCTTAGATTGAATAAACTATTCCTAAGAGAGGCTTTGGGCACGATTACTAAGAACCTAATCTAAGGTGGTTCAATTATAATAAGGATTCACTATCCAACTTGGTTAAGATATTTATCTATAACAATGGTTAAACTAATACATTAATGATCTGATTCAAATGCAACTCTGATTTGCAGATATTCAAATGTATTCTAAGTACATAATATGTCCGATTAGTTTATTCACTTCAGTTCATATCATACTTGTTCTACTCGGTAATCCTCTTTCCTCTATTTTCTCAATGATGTTTGCAGAAATGCTCGGTTTTGTCTTTAACCAGTTTGATCATCCATGCATAAAATTCGCATGTATGCTTCAACATCTATCAATACTTGCATGATTTAGAAATGAATCTCTTGTCTCTTATATAGAAAACATGTTGTTAGAATAACTGAGGGGGGGTGTGTGAATCAGTGGCCTCAAAAATTAATCCTATAATTCAATCCAAAAATTTATACCACATATATAAAACCTCTAGTTATATTTAGTCCTACAAGATTTATGTCTTTAAACAATCTTATCAAATAACTAGTGCTCAAAGTTCACTGTTTATCCTTATTCTTAAACTTCACCAAATAGCAGTCTTAGTCTTTACCAAAATACTGTAAATAACTTAGTGTTTACCGACCTTCCTATTTTAGTAATGTGTAAAGAAAAACATTAAATAAATGAACTATATACACATTTGACACATGGATTTTAACAATAAACCCTGTTAAGGGAAAAACCACTTGGGAATGGTAACCCAAAATTTTCACTCCTCTAAAGTGAGCTCGATAAAGAGCCAACCCTATTAGAGGTTACAAACACACTATTAAATGCAACCTTGTTAGAGGATTTATCACTAATAGGTAATCACTTGACCTCTACATTCACTATGCTTGTCAACATGTTTTTTTTTTTGATACTCCTTGGGATGTATCTCAATATATAAAGGATGGTTAAATCCTACTCGGTTAAGAGATTTTCTGATCCAATGGTTAAACTGAAACCCTATATGATCTGTTCATAAATACAAATAAACTTTTCAAATGTTAAGATCTATTGTAAGCTAATAATACCTTTTCGATCAACGTTTCACTTCTGTTCCTTTCTCCACTTATTTCTGCTCGGTGAATGTTGTTTCTTCTATGTTGCTCAGTGTTTGTAGAAAAGTTTAGCTTTGTTATTTATCTTGTATGATTAGGTCTATATGAAGACTTCTATCTTCACCATAATTCTCTCCAGTATCCTCTTATTCTTCCCCATTTTTTATAATTACTTGTCTCTGTTTATAGACATGATTTCACTATTTCTAAGTCTCTGTCTTTCTTGTTCTTGATTTGATCCGCAAATCTTGCCATTCTTTCTTTAAAGCTTGATTTAATTTTATCCTGTAGATTTCTGCTTGACAAGTGGAATAAAACACACTTGAAAACTCCTTCTTATCTTTAGCTTTTCACTGATTGATGAAAATAATGTAATCAAATAGTTAACTCTATAATTAGCTCCTGCCAGCTAAGTCTTTTGTCATTTCTTAACTTTAGTTTTGGTCAGTGTTTAACTCCTTATTTACTTGGTCTTGAATTCAGTTGTCCTTGAGCATCTTTGTCCATCGGGGTTGTCTGTCTATCGGGCAACATTGTAACTTTTAGTTCTGCCTAGGTATCACTTTGGTTCTTCTCAGTAATGCTTGTTTGAATATCTTACTCAGTTTATACTGTGACTCTTCTTGGGGTTCTCTATCAGTCGGTGTTTGTTTTCACTTGGTGTATACTAAACTTTTATGCATTACTGATAACATAACCTTTATTTCTTTGGTTCTTTGAAGTCTTTGACAATGTGAATATGACCAATCAGAGTATATCAAGTTGACATCAATGAAAATATAATACATTAACTAATTTAATGTCTTGAATTAACTTTCTATATCTTGGTGATCATCAACTTTGTCATCTTTAAACATTCAATCAGTTATAGTTCATCAATCTCTCCCTTTTGCATTGATGGAAAAATACTACATAATACTAATACAATATGAAATATATTAGTTGTAGTTCATCAATCTCTACCAAACTTAATGTTCTATAACCAATATAAATGTTTGACTCTCGGTAAGCTCTTCTAGCTTAGATTCGAATCTTGTAGAGTACTTTATTCATTCTTCATTCCCTTCACTGGATAGATGTAGCAACTTCTAATTCTATCTCTCCCTTTTTTGTAGAATCTTCTCTTCCTTAGATGAATGTTTCTTTGACTCTTTCTCTAATTTTTTCTCTCCCTTTGACTGTTCCTCTCCTTGGTGGATAGCTATTTCCTCTTTGAATATTCATGATAGATATTTCATATCTCTTTTGCCTTTGACAACAATATATTTCATTGAATATCTCTCTCCCTTTGAAAGCAATCCCAAAACTCTTTTCTCATTTTCTAAATATATTCCTTGAATTTCCTCTCCATCAGCAATATAACTCTATATTAGACAACAATATCTCTAGTGTTCGGTGCAGATAAGTACCTTTTTGTGTATTGATAAATATTTTCATCCATCTCTTTGCTTGCATCAACATTAATGATCTTCTGATAATGTGTAGGCTGATGCAATCTCCTAGTCAGCTTAGTAACCAGTAGACAAGGGTCAGACCCCTTGTCTCTTTCTTAGGTACTCAAATGTATCTTTAGGAAATGGCTTTGAGAATATGTCTTCTAATTTTTCCTTGGATTGAACATATTCTAGTATCACCTCTTTTTCTTGCACTTGTTCTCTTAAGTAATGATAGTTGATAGAAACATGCTTTGTCTTAGCATACATGACTGGGTTCTTTGAAATGTTAATTGCACTTGTATTATCACAATAGATAATCATTGGGTCAAAAAATTTCATATTCATACCTTCTAGTAATTGATTGATCCATGCAATATTAGAGCAATTTTCAGCAGCAACTACATATTCTGCTTCTGCAGTAGATTGAGAGATGCATCCTTGCTTCTTACTTTTCCATGTGACAAATCTGTCACCCATAAAAAATGCTCCTCCAGTTGTGCTCTTTCTGTCATCTAAGTTTCCAGCCCAATCAACATCAGTATAGACTTGAAGCTCAAATTTTCCTTCTCTTTTATACCATAAGCCATAGTCCTCGGTATTCTTTAGATATCTTAGAATTATTTTGATAGTAGTCATGTGTGACTCCTTAGGATTAGCAGAGAATCTTGCAACTATTCCAACTGCATGTGCTATATCTGGTCTAGTATGAACAACAAACATGATTTTTCCAATCATAGGTCTATATAGGGTTTGATTTACCTTAGATAACTTGTCTTCCTTTGTCATCTTGCATCCTGTTGCCATAGGTGTTCCAACTGGCTTAGAATTTTCCATCTTGAATATCTTGAGAACTTCCTTCATGTATTTGGATTGTGTGATGTATATGCTTGCATCTTGTTGAAGAATCTGTAGACCAAGAAAGAATTTGATCTCCCCAAACATTGACATCTCAAACTCTTTTCTCATTTCATTAGCAAATGATTTGCGTAACATATCATTACCTCCAAATATGATATCATCAAAAACTATTTTAGCAATCAAAATGTTATCATCAATATCTTCTTTTAAATACAGATTACTGTTTTCACTTGTTCTTACAAATCCAATACTTATGAGATAGGAGTGAAGTCTTTTATACCATGCTCTCGATGCTTGTTTCAATCCATACAAGGATTTTTGTATTCTACAAACCATTTTTCATTTGTTAGGATCAACAAATCCTTCTGGTTGTTCAATGTATACCTCTTCTTCTAGTATTCCATTTAGGAATGTAGATTTGACATCGATTTGGCATACCTTGAATCCTTTGAATGTAACATAAGCAAGTATAATTTTGACTCCTTCTAGTCTAGCAATGGGTGCAAAGGTTTCACCATAGTCAATACCTTCTTCTTGTGCATACCCCTTGCATACTAGTCTTGCTTTATTCCTTGTGACTTCTCCATTCTCATTCAGCTTGTTTCTAAATATCCATTTGGTACCGATGACATTTTTGTCATCTTCTCTAGGTACTAGTGTCCATGTTTTTCTCTTCTCAATCTTCTCAATTTCTTCATTCATAGCACTGACCCATTCTTCAATTTCAAGTGCAGTATTGACATATTTAGGCTCAAAATGAAAAATTAAACATCTAGTGTTTAGTGACTTACTTCTTGTTCTCATTCTAGCCTTTTTGTCTCCAATGATCTAGTTCTGTGGATGGTGTCTTTTGACATACTTGGAAAACATCAGTTCACCTCTTTTTTCAACATTATGATCACCATCTTGACCTTCATTCTGATCTCCATCACTCGATATATCATTGTGAGCAATTTCCTGATTTTCGGTGTTTGTAGCCTGATTCTCGAGTGCATTGTTCTGTTGCTTGGTAGTGATACACTATTTCTCTGGAAGAGTGTCAGGTGCTTCACTATAGACAAACCTGATGTAGTCTTTCGGTTCCTTTATGCTTTCCTCATCATTTTTCTCAGCAAATTCATCTACTTTGACATTTTCACTTTCAATTATTTTGTTAGAGGATTTGTTAAGACAATTGTAAGCCTTGCTCTTGGTAGAATACCCTAGAAATATTCCTTCTTCAATTTTGGAGTCAAACTTACCAATTTCTATCATCTTTCAAAATATAACATTGAATACAAAAAATTTTGAAGTAACTTACATTGGGTGTGTATCCATACCATAGCTCATAAGGTGTCTTATTGGTGTCTTTCTTCAATTGAACTCTGTTCAATGTGTAGACAATAGTGCTAACAACTTCTCTCCAGAATATTTGTGTGATACCTTTCTCAATCATCACTGTTCTGGCACAATCAATAATTGATCTATTCCTTCTCTCAACAATCACATTTTTCTATGGTGTTCTCGGTGCAGAAACCTATCTTTGAGTTCCATGCTCATTGCAAAAGTTAGTGAATTCATCAAAAACAAGTTCTCCTCCTCTACCAGACCTTAGATATTTAAGTACCTTTCCACTTTGTTTTTCCACTATAACTTTATACCATTTAAGCATCTTGAATTCTTCTGATTTTTCTTTTAATAACATAAAAGTCATCATTCTAGAATAATCATCAACAAAGATAATGAAGTATCTATCACCATAGTAGCTCTTTGTTCTCATTGGTCCACATAGGTTAGTATGGACTAACTCTACAATAGCATTAGATTTGTATGTTTTTCTCTTGAAACTAGACTTTGTCATTTTACCTTTTTGATAATTCTTACACATGACATGGTTATGCTTTGACATGCTTGGTAAGCCTCTTACTTTCCTTTTATTTCTCATCCTAATAATTTTGTCAAAATTCACATGACATAACCTTTTATGCCACAACCATATGTCTTCATTTCTAGCCATTAAACAAGTGGTGTTAATATCATCAAGATAGAATAGGTTACCTTTTGTATGTTCACCAGTTCTGATCAAACTTCCTAATTCATTAAACATATTTTCCTTTTTATTATCAAATGCAACTCGGTGACCTATGTTAGTCAGCTATGAAACATTCAATAGGTTATAGTTAAGTCCTTTTACCTAGTATACATTTTCACATCTGATCAGATTATTCAACATTATGGTTCCTTTACCTTCAATCAGACAAGGTGAGTCATTACCCATTCTTACTGATCCACCATTATAGTATTCAAAAGTTTCAAACATTTCTTTATCTCCAGTGATGTGGTGAGTACAACCACTATCAATAATCCATACATCATTTTTACTAACCTTACATATGAGCGTAGTCTCAACATACCTTTCTTCTTCATCTGAATCATCCTTCATGGAAACAAATACCACCTCAACATCTTCATCATATTTGATGTTAGTATTTCCAGATTTGTTCTCTGCTAGGTAACAAGCTTTCTTTCCTTTGTTCTTTTAGTCTCAGTTATCTCTTCTATCAGAGTGTCGTTTGCTTTGGTAATCTTGGTCATCACCTTCGTCAAACTTCTTTTCATAAGTTCTGTCATTACTTCTGTCATCTTTTCTTTTGTTAGGACATCTATCAGCAAAGTGTCCAATCTCTTTACAATTAAAACATAAAACTAGTGGTTTGCCTTTGTATCTACCTTTGCCTCTCTGCAATCTTCTAGCCATTAGTTCTTCAATCTCATTAACTTCTTGGTCATCACTATCACTTTCACTATCATTTCTCATAGTGTATTTATGACTTGATTTACTTATTTTCAAAGAAGATTTGAATGCACACTCAGTAGTTGGTAAGGCACTTTTGTCAAAATTATTCATCTGAAATGAAATAAGTCTACCAATCAGACTATCTAGAGTAACATTTTTATTTGTTACTACTCTCACTTCTTGTATATCAGATACTCTAATAGCATAAACATACAATAAGGTTCTAAAAATTTTACTTACCACTGTTTCTTGTTCAAGTACACCTCCTACTCCTCAGATAGAATTTATAACCTCTTTGATTATGCCACTATACTAAGTGATTTTTTCTCCTTCTTTCATTCTCAGGTCATCAAATTTTCCTCTTAGGCTTTCTGCCTTAGCCCTTCGCACATTTGTATCTCCTCCATGTTCTAGCTTCAATTTGTCCCACATTCTCTTTGCAGTGGTGCATAATTTGACATCTTCAAATTCATCATCAGAGAGTGAGGAATAAAGTTCTATCATCATATAATTGTGTTCATGCTTTTCTCTCAATTGATCAAGTTTATGAGGTCCAGTGGGAAACACATATTCAGTATCAAAATATTGAGTAACATCAATTCAAATACCTGATAGGTGGAGTCTTATCCTTCTTTTCCATGATGCAAATTTGTCCTTGTTAAACTTAGGCACATCCCTCTTACTCATCTTGTGATCTTTAGCTTAGGTCTTGAAACCTCCCTTCTAAGTACACAAGGCTCTGGTACCAATTGTTAGAATAATTGAGAGGGGGGGTGAATCAGTGGCCTCAAAAATTAATCCAATAATTCTATTGAAAACTTTATACCACATATATAAAACCTCTAGTTATCTTCATTCCTACAAGATTTATGCCTTTAAACAATCTTATCAAATAACTACTACTCAGAGTTCACTGTTTATCCTTATTCTTAAGATTTACCGAATAGCAGTCTTAGCCTTTACTAAAATACAGTAAATAACTTAGTGTTTAACAATCAATCTTGTTTTAGTAATGTGTAAAGTAGAACATTAAAGCAATGAACCATATACACATTTGACACATGAATTTTTAACGTGGAAACCCTGTTAAGGGAAATATCCACTTGGGACCGGTAACCCAAAATTTTCACTCTTCTAAAGTGAGCTCGATGAAGAGCTAACCCTATTACAGGTTACAAACACACTATTAAGTGTGACTTTGTTAGAGGATTTATCACTAAAAGTTAATCACTTGACCTCTGCATTCACTATGCTTGTCAACATGAAAAACCTTTTGATACTCCTTGGGATGTATCGCAATATATGAAGGATCGTTAAATCCTGCTTGGTTAAGATATTATATGATCTAATGGTTAAACTAAAACAATATATGATCTATTCATAAATACAAATAAACTTTGTAGATGTTCAAATCTATTGTAAGCTCATAATACCTTTATGATCAATTTTTCACTTCTTTTCCTTTGCTCCACTTCTTTATGCTCGGTGAATGTTGTTTCTTCTCTATTGCTTGGTGTCTCTAGAGTTTAGCTCTATTCTTTAGCTTGTATGATCAGGTCTGTATGAATACTTCTATCTTCACCATAATTCTCTTCAGCATCCTCTTATTCTTCCCCATTTTTTATGAATTACTTGTCTCTCTTTATAGAAATTACTTCACTATTTTTAAGTCCCTGACTTTCTTGTTCTTGACGTGATCCGAAAATATCACCATTCTTGCTTTAAATTTTGATTTAGTTTTATCCCATAGATTTCTTTTTGACAACTGGAATAAAATATGCATTAAATCTCCTTCTTATCTTTAGCTTTTAACTGATCGATGAAAATAATTTAATCAAATAGTTAACTCTATAATTATCTCCTACTAGCTAATTCTTTTGTCATTTCTAAACTTCAGTTCTAGCGGGTGTTTAACTACTTGTTTGCTCAGTATTGACTTCATTTGTCCTTGGGCATCTCTGTCCGTCGGGGTTGTCTGTCCATTGGGAAACACTATGACTTTTAGTTCTTCTTGGGTATCACTTTGGTTCTGGTCAGTAATGCTTGATCGGGTATCTTGGCCGGTTTAAACTATGACTCTTCTCGGGGTTCTCTATCCGTCAGTGTGCACTTTCCATCGGTGTTTGTTGTCACTTGGTATATACTAAACTTTTATGCATTATTGATAGCATAACCTTTATTTCTTTGGTTCTTTGCAGTCTTTGACAATATTAATATGACCAATCAGAGTATATCAAGTTGACATCAATGAAAATACAATACATTAACTGATTTAATGTCTTGCATTAACTTTTTGCATCTTGGTGATCATCAACTTTGCCATAGATTTAAACATTTAATCAGTTATAGTTCATCACATGTATCATTTAATTTTCATCCTTCAAATCTTTCCGCTTAATCTCCATCATTCATTTTCCCGCTTGATCCTTCCTTGATAGTTGTGTTAAAAATACATTTCAATCTCTGTCATCCGATCTTCCTTGAATTTTCATAACCATTTGATCAAATAAAAAACTTTATCTTTCACCTAAAAATCATCAATTTCCAGATCAACATCCAATTCAACCTCATTTAGAATTAATTTCTTGGTCTTAGTATTAACTATTTTGTGTCGGCAATCCCTTGCTCGTTTATCATTGTTGCTCCGTATACATTGCATTTTACTCGGTTATTACTGTCACTTGATGTATACATAACTCTTCATTTTACTGACCAAAAACATTTTTTGTTCCAGATCTTCAATACATAATAAATATTTTCCACCATAATAACACTCAAATAAGTTGACATCAATGACAATACATTAATTGTTATTTTTATCATCACTTTTGCAACTCGGTTGAATATTAACAAATGACTTCAAAAATATAATCAGTTGTAGTTCATCAATATAGACTCAACTTGAACATATGTGACCTATAATTTAATTTTTAGAATTTGAATTTGAAAAGTGAAAGTTTTAAATACCTATCACTTCCCAAAGGTAACATTTGTTGTATTTTGTGTCTCGAGTAGCAAAATGATTTTGACACCATTCAAAAAAATTCTTTGCATTCTCTATCATGTTACCTAGATATATAACAATTTAGTATAATTAGTTTATTTTTAGCAAATGAAGATTAAAGAACATGTAAATATTATACTACAAATAATTTGAATATCAAATGTATGTACCTTGAAGTTCATGTTGTCGAAGTGCATGCTTCACACATGCTCCCACTCCATCATAATCTCCCTTTCCATGTCCACTTTCAAAGAAGTTCTAAAGAAACTTAACATTTTGTCTAACCTGTTGCATGGCTAACCAATTAAAGGCTTTTGTAGAGTTAAATTGACCTACAATTTAAAGTTATAGACATGTACACACACATGAACATTTCACACACACACACACACACACACACACACACATATATATATATATGAATAATCATGTAAAAATAAAACTTATATAATTTATGTAATAGAATTGAAAGACTAAAATAAAATAATGTACTTACCCGCACACCCATCAGACCACATCTAGTGTTGTGAAGTATTTATCCCTCGATTCGCAAGCTTGTCGAGAAACATGCCGAAACAATGAGCTACATCGCTCCTGTCATAAACCCTATCATCGTTGATATAGAAATGAACTTGCTTGATGATAATGCATTCATTTTGATCTATACTTTCTATCAAATATCAAATGTATGTACCTTGAAGTTCATGTTGTCGAAGTGCATGCTTCACACATGCTCCCACTCCATCATAATCTCCCTTTCCATGTCCACTTTCAAAGAAGTTCTAAAGAAACTTAACATTTTGTCTAACATGTTGCATGGCTAACCAATTAAAGGCTTTTGTAGAGTTAAATTGACCTGCAATTTAAAGTTATAGACATGTACACACACATGAACATTTAACTTATATATATATATATATATATGAATAATCATGTAAAAATAAAACTTATATAATTTATCTAATAGAATTGAAAGACTAAAATAAAATAATGTACTTACCCGCACACCCATCATACGAAATCCAGTGTTGTGAAGTATTTATCCCTCGATTCGCAAGCTTGTCGAGAAACATGCCGAAACAATGAGCTACATCACTCCTGTCATGAACCCTATCATCGTTGATATAGAAATGAACTTGCTTGATGATAATGCATTCATTTTGATCTATACTTTCTATCACAACCAAATTGAATTTTGCATATCTATAGGTCACATGCATAGATATTGCAACTTTCTCAGAATGATAATATTGCCTTTGGAGCTCTGATTGAGGGGAAAATGTATAGTTCTCTGCAAAATCTACAATTGAAAGAATACAACTAGGTGGGAATTTTTTTGGGGAATCATGAAACGGTTTAGCTTGCCATCATGCACCATGACAATGTTGGATATGTGGAAAAATCATAGATCTAAATTTTTCCTCGAATTGAAGGTACACTAATTCACTCTCCTTCAATGGAATTTTTTTTTATTCTTGTCCTGTATTCGTTTGGTATCTCTCATATTCAAATCTCTTCCACTGGACTGGTGTTGTAAGTTTGTAACATCAATATTGTAAAATTGTAAATGAAATTTATGTAAATTTACACAATCTTTGAATTCATTTTTTATACATTGGCTATTGAATTCATCCGAGTCTTCTGATTTATCACATAGAATGGACTTCACAAATTTTGTTGTAGTTCCAGGAACCATATCTAGATTAAGTACTCCCATAACCTTTTTATATGATTGCAAGTATAACTGAAACTCGACATGATTTTGACAACAACATATTTCATGAACCTTATTTATGCATACGAAGGAAGGTTGCAACATCTCACACATTCTCTGGCCCATTTTCAGATCTGAAAATTCTTGTTTGAATGCTTCAAACAGTTCACTTTGTGTAGTATCGGAAAAATATTTTGGATATGAAATCTTCATATCGGTATCTTCATCTTTCATCTGTATAGTGTCCCTTCTATTGGGAGAAACATGAGAGTGGTTGGTCCAAAATTCAATGACCCGTCTTCTTACATCTTCAGAAATTCTATCTTTTTGAGGAACTCTACAAATTTGTACCCAATTCTTTTCAATGTCCATATCCAACATATTTCTCTTGCTAACATATCTTTGAACAGTTCTTTGAGATACCTTGAGTAAATTAGAAATTGCTCAAACTTGATTTCTATGTGTCAATCTCTTACTAGAAATCATTGTCATCAATGCTCTTTGAGTAGCATTTGAATTAGGAGCTTGTAAATTTTCAATTATTGTTTCTTTTACTTGACCTCCTACACTTTTCCTATTATGAACACCCAACAACTCCAAAACCAGAGCCATTTCTCTTTTCCTGAATAACTTTGCAAATAATTATGCTTTCCCCACCAAATATTTATCCTCAAATATTGCTTCTACATGTTTTTGAGATGCAATTTAATAGTGCTTTCAGCTACCAGGTGCTTTGGTGCAATTTGACTGATAGTTGATTCCTCATTCATCTCCATAAAATTTTGCATTGTAGGATAAATATGTATACCTCGAATACTACCAATATGCTCCCCTAGTTGAGTTGCACCTTCTTCAACATCGATAGGTTCTTCTTCAACATAGACTAGTTGCTCTTCAATAAATTTCGTATGACCTTTCATTTTGTCATCCCTTTTACGATCATATTTCCTTGTTCTAGTCCTTTTATTTCCCATTGCTCAAATAAAAGAAAGATTTTTTTTTGCTTTAATCATTCTTGACTAAAAAACTTGCCTTCACAATCCTTTGGAAACAAATTGAATTTGTAGCTTCCCCGAAAAAATGTCTGTGTAGCTTCCCTGAAATTTATTTAAAAAAACAAACTTATATATATACCCTTCTCTCTGAAAGGGTGGGTCACCCATGCGACCACCCACGGGGGGCCAACCCCTAAGGGGACATAGACCAATAAGACTTAGCCATATCTAACTAGGCCGAGTCAGACTTAGTTGAGTCAACCTAGGTGACATGCCATGTTGGCAGCCGTACCCCCCAAAACATAAAAAAACTAGAAATTTTCACTTATGTTGTTCCGTTCTTTTCTCAAAATAGAAAATGTCAAAAAAGTAAAGTACCCTTTTCTAGATCTCAGAACTAGGATTCCGGAACATAAAATTTCTATATTGTTTCAATTACAAAATGTTGAACAAATTCACAAAATACTACATGTAGGTATATTACGTTTTGAGAAGTCATTGATTCAGAAAATATAAAAAATGCTAAATTAATTCAAAAATGTTTTAAAATCATATACAACACTAGAGAAGAGAGTCCTCTTCAAAAATATATAATTTATTTGGTTTTTAGTATAGTCTTGATAGGGAAAAAGTGGCGGGAGACAAAAACTGTTGATTTCAGGTAAGTTTGACTTTGAATACTTATAACGGGCAAACTATAGAGCGAAAATACTTTTTTTATGCACTAGCTATACATTTAATCTAAAACATATTCTAAAATAGGAGGAAAATATGATATTTAACTTATAATGATTTGGCGGGTAGTAAACCCCCTGATTTGTAGTATTTTTCAGGAAACAAAAAAGAAACCTAACAAATTCAGAAAACATATTAATTTTTGTTCAATGTTTAAAAAAAAATATAGGCATAAAAGTAATCCTATTTCGCACATTTCATCAGTTTACATCATCTTCAAATTCTCAACAAAAATGTGACTGTTTGCCCTCGAAGTTTTACAACTTTGGTGTTGTTTACCTTTTCCTTTGTAAAAGGGTGACAACTTATTGTGCTATAACCCAAATATTATGTTTAAATTATTAATATTGAATTCATGATCTCTTTATTTAATTGTATTTTTTTTAAAAAGAATTGTTTTATAAGTATTAAAATCTATTTAAATTATTTAATTAGATAAATCACTTGTACCCTCCTTTATGTGCTCTATTTTGTTATAATTGGTTATTTTAAAGTTAGGATTCAATATCCATATGTATTTTAAATTAAATTAATATTTATTTTTTTCTATATATTATTTATAATATGTTTTATTATTAAAATAATATATAACTATTATTTATTATTTTCTAAGGATATAACTATTTATTATTTTCTAAGGATATTGATTATGATAAAAAATAATTTCAAAAAAAATAAATAAATTTAAGACCATTTACATAACTACAAATCTAGTCAAATTCATTTTAATAATTATAAATCTAATCTTGTTAATAAAATAAAAACTTTAAATTTAAATATGAATGCTAACAATGAATATTACTAGCACTTGCACCTTTGAGGGGTGGAATGGTTATGTTGATAGTATAACATATATTAAAATGAAAATATTGTATAATTATAATATGCAAATTTGACTCCCCCAAACATTTACATTAAACAATACAATCACACACATAGTGCATACTTTGATCAAGAACTATTCTGATGTTTTCTAAAATACACCACATTGACTATTTTTTGGAAAGCTACACTATTATCCTAGTTAAAGTGATTATCAAATATGTAGTGGACTACATTAGTTGCAACAAAATCTTTAGCCACGGGCTCTAGAACATTGAACCAATATAGATGTTCGAACGTGTCATGTCGTAGATTCCAACAACCCGTGTCAAGACAAAATTTACAAATTGATTGTGTCCATGTTGGTATTTTTCTCCCCAAAAATTTTCCTTATCCAATCATGCAATGGTAGAGTCAAATAAACTCCTTGTGGTCCCATCTTTGTACAACCTGACGATTCCATGCAGTGTTTGACTGAGAATAAAATTACAAATGGAAAATTTAACCATTTTAGTGCTGATTTCCCAAACTCATAATACCGATTTGCGGACCTCAAATTTTTTTTTCTAACCACAACTGTCCATGTCCGTTTAGTAGAGAGGCATACTCGATTTCTGATACTATTGAAGCTGGCTAAAACCACATCTTGCCTCAGACATCATTTATTTCTTCTAGATTGGATTCATTACAACTAACCAATTTAGAAACATTTGGATATCTATAGAAATAATTTAAATTTCTTATAGAAGTTGGTGAAAATGTAATTAGACCCCTTTCTTGTAATAATTGTTTCACAGAAAAGTAGGTAGTTCTTTCTTCACCATGAATTCTATAAATATCAACACGCTAGAAGAAGTCTTCAACTACAACAATCCTTCGCTTCAACATAGCTGTACAATAAATTACAAAATTATGATTGTCATTCTCATTACACTTGTTGGCATAGTTATAAATTTGTATCTTCTAAAATAACTAACTAACAAGTAAATTAAAAAAAAATAGTAAATATGTCCTTTTAAAATATTATTAATGTCCCAAGATAATGCTTAACCTAATGGTAATCCTAAGATGGTAATATTATTATCCCAAAATTTTAGCCTTGAAGTAATGTATAACTCAAACCAATAAGATTATCATAAGGTTTCAAACCAATAGTATCCCTATATACAAGATATTGATTTCTCCAAATAGGGAATTATAGAAATTCAATACTAAGTATAAGTTCACCTCTTATAGATTCCACCTTCACATCTAACGAGTATTAGTATAACAAAGTCAAACATAGACATAATATTTAGTATTCTATGAGCACTTGTATTTTGTGCATGTTTACTTGTGTGCCACTATGACCTCCTTATGCTTGGGACTTCACATCCTCCCTGTCAATTGAGTTCATAACATTTGTGTTTTCTATTCTTCAATGTTTGAGTAGAACTATGATTCAACTTACCTGTCATTGTCAAAAACTTATATATTGTTTTCCAGAAATTGCCTTTTAAAGATAAAGATCATTAAACATTTTTCTAACCAATACTTGATGCAGGCTTAAGTTTTTGTACTTCCAGTGCATGAGATAAACACATATATATTTATCTTGAGATAAACACATATACAATCACTTGAGATAAACACATATATCTTTATCTTGATGCTACAAGATAATATGGAGAAGCTAAGTTCTTCGCTCTGTGAGACAAAACAAACAAAATTGTAGACAACGTGACAGTGGTTCCACCTTGGGTATAAAATATACAGTTGGCCACCAGTTCATTGCATTGTCTTTATTTTCTCTAGGCATTCTGTCAAACTATTGACACGTCAAGTTTGTGCATCCACATTTTTCATTTTTTTGTGTTCCATATTGTGTGTGTGTAAAATGATGGATCTTTTTTTTCAATCTATGTGGCTTGTATATGCTTCCATATTGTGTGTGTAAAATGATGGATATGAAGATTTTTATATTCAAACATATTTCTTATAGTTGTGGTTCACATTATTTCTTATACTTTTGGTTCATATTATTCAAGTATATGTTATAATTGGTTTTTAATTATTTTAACGTAAATTATAATATGAATTTATCAAAATGTCGTCTAAATACAACACTCTCAAAATGTAAGTTGTTACCAATTATTTCCACTTTGCCTAATAATGGTTGTTAATGCAATTTAGTGTTAATGTTAAGTATAATCACTATGTGCTGCTTGTATGTAGCGGGTGTTATTTGAGGTCTTCATTTATGTGGGTATTTGATAAAAATGTTATGTAGTTCATGAAATCTTAAAGATCAAGACATTCAAAACAAGCTTAGGATTATACATGAAATCTTTAATTGAGATAATTAAAGCAAGCCTCGAGACTTCATTTGAAAACTAAAAGCCCATCGACACAATCTTGTAATTTAATATAACTTAATACAATCCAGTAAATTATGGAAACCAATTTAGCTACAAGAATGGCTCTTTTAAATTTGGCAAGCACTTTGATTTTTACTTCACATTACAACATTAGGGGCATACCTCAAGTAATATGGATATGAGATGGTGGTTTTCTATTTGGTATAATCTATGAAATGTATATGCACAGGGATACTCTTCCCCCATGAAACTATATATAAAGTCATTTTACTTTGATTGTGGGTAATTGTATATTTAGCTTCTCTATGTTGGAAATGGCTATGCAGTCGACAAATGGTCTCTGATTTAACCATTTGATAGCATTTACTAATTAATTTAAAAATTTAAAACAACCCTCCGTGTTACCTTGTATGTTCAATTAGAATGGAAAGATGCTACGTTAATTAACCCCATGGCAAACATTTACCATACTCTCACGAAATGTCATAACATGTGTGAGAAATCACTATTCTTGGAACGACTATCTTTTCATGTTGTTTTTACCACTGGGAGGACGAGAAAAACACACTTTTCTATTGTGTTCATTGTTTCCTAATTATTAGAACTTGTAACGTCTCGCAAGTGACGTGGATGCGAAAAAATAACCTAGTACAACATTTGACGGGGATACTTTATATGTTATTTGATTATTGTTGTTTAATAATGATTTTAGTTGATGAACTTTCTAGATATCCTTATAAAAAAATGAAAGGAAATAGGGGAAAGGGACCAGTAGTGGCTATAGCTAACTTCGCGCACTCAATTGAGGTACCAAACGATGTCGATTTTGGTCAAATTTTTTTGGATTATTCTGTATGCACCTTAACTGCTTAAAGCTAAGGTTTGGGCTTCTCACCAATAACGGTCCACTCCACAGAAGCCGTTATGTGCACATACATCTAAAAGTGGTAAAAAAAAGGTGTCGACCAATAGTAGACGCATTCATCCCCAATAGTAGTTTGTCAAATGACCGATAAAAATTAAATTGACCCCCAATAAGAAATATAAAAAATGCCTAATTTAAAGTGTTTAAGTTGTTTAGTTAGTTCATGCATTCTTTTTTGACATTAGGAACGTGGGGGCATAAACATCCCATTTCACCACATGTGGTTCGTTATGGGCCACGTAGTTGTTAACACCGGTGCCCTAAGAAACTAGTTTTTCCCCCAAACTTCATCATTTTTCATTCCTCCCGCCACCTTTTTTGGTTCGCACTGCTCTCCAACCACCATCGTCGACTGTGCAGGTAACGTCTTTGGCTTCAATCATGCTTCCTTTCTTATATGCACAACTACTATTGTCTCGTTGCCTTGTGTTTCATTAAAATGTTAATATCCCGACGAGGGTCTCTATTTTTTCTGTTGATTGATTATCCATGTGACTAAAGGGTTACATTACAATGGTTAAATCTGCTTCTGCGTTAGACCATCATGCTTAATGCGGTGAATTAATATCCGTATCCACATTTGGTTTCGTTATAATGATGAACTCTTCTTCTGCATTCGTGCATTTTGCATAGGGTTACATTAAAATGATGAAATCTACGTTTGTGTTAGTCCATCATGCTTTCTGTGGTTTGTTTTGTCATCATTGCTTCAAATGCCGACCTTTCTATTAAATTTTTTTACTATTTCATATATGTCGTAGAGGGTTTCATTTTTATTGTGAATGATTATCCGTATCCATATAGTCTTCCATTAAAATGATTAACTCATGCAGGAGCACCCTTAAGGTCTACTGGAAGATCTTAACTATTTTGGCTTTTAGGTTGGTTTGGCCAACCATCCATGAATAAGGGCTAGAATATAAAGTCCCTAGTGTGTGTTTGAGGTGTGGTTTATGTTTGGAAAGATTAGGGTTGTGTTGTTTGAGTCCAGTTGATTCTAGGAGTCTAAGGCCTAGAAGTCAACTCAAAAGTCAAAGAGTTGACCAAAGTCCCAAATTGGGAAGATTTATAATGTTTAGTTGTTTTCTAGCCATTTGAGGTCAATTGGTAAAGTTTGGAGCCAATTAGGACACTCAAAATGTGAAAATTGCAATTTTGACAAAAGTTGTCAAAGTTGTCATGACAACTTTTAAAGTTGTCATGAAAACATTTCCTAGATTTTAGGAATCGGCCATTAAGGTGCCCAAATCCTGACCAAAAGGTCCAAATAGGTTGGATAGGAGTATATAAGGGGAATTCAACCCTAATCTGATGGTTATCTTTTATTTTTGTAAGGACTGATTACAAGGAGGGATCAATTTGCAGTGTAATTTTGTGACAGAGCCATCATCCATCACTTTATTGGATTGAATGGACTAAATGAATGATTGGATAGTGTTTGTAATGTAGTTTCCAAGATTTGTGTGGTATTATTTTGGTAGATTGTACTTCCTAGTTAGATTTTGTTAAATTATTTGTGTTTTGCAAGTTCACTGGCTAGTTTTGGTCCAGTTATGTAAAAGATGGGTTTTTTTGGAGTTTCTGTGGTTCAAACTCTATGACCACTTGGAATTGATTAGGGCCTTGTACATACTGTATATATATGGATTTTGGAGTGTGTGTATGTGTGTGCAGGGGAGGTCCAAGAACAACCAGGCCCTAGGCGAGTGGTAAGCATTCTGGCTAGGGTAACTAGATACAACAGTGGCAATGATGATTGTAGTGTGACTGGTATGAGCCAATCAAGGTTGGAGGAGTGAGGAGGCATGTGGTTCCGACCTTCTAGTGGAGGGAGAAGTTTAGAGGAGTCTAACTGATTGGAGAAAGAAGACCAAGTTGTCAAACCATTTTACATGCCTTTTAAAACCCTTATTTTTAGGGGTTTGTTAGAAATCTACTGTACGGACTCTACTAAGATTTGAGACCTAGAAAATCTTCAAGGGGAGTAAAAAAACACATAGAATATCCAATTTTTTTCTAGGTTTGTTAAGGTTTTATGGGATAAAGAACACTTTTTCAGTGATTTGGAGGGCTAATAGGCCTAAAAAGGCTACAAGGGCCAAAGAGCTTGATTTTGGGTCTGGATTGGAAAATGGTTGAAGGATTCCTCAAATTGGATCCATAGGAGTTTGATTAGACCCAAGGGGAGTGTGAAAGCCTAAACTTAGTAATTTGACACCATTGGAGTGATAGGAGGCTTGTGAAGCCATGGTTGCAAGAAAGATAAGAAAGAGTGAAAGGAGTTGAGTTTGAAGTTGATGGGAAGTTCCTAGGGAGTTAGAGGATTAGGAAAGAATCCTCTAGTTAGGGTAGAGAAAGAAACCCTAAGAGAGACCGAGTGAAGGTCTTAGAGAGAGCCAAAAGGCTCTAGGAGAGGATCTCCTCATCAAATTGGTATCAGAGCTATTGAAAGGCTTGGGTGATTGAATTGGTGTATGTAAAACTGGAGTGAGTCCATAGGTGAGTCCAACATGGTGACTAATGTGGAGTTGGCCAAAGATTTGTCAGAGAAACAAATCAAGAATAGGCTTCTTGAAGAAGAAATGGAGGAAATGAAGATCAAGATGGCAGAAGTGGTTGAGACTGCTAGTAAGTTGAGAGAAGAAATGCATGAAGGGATAGATAAGGGAAAGAAACTAGTGGAAGAGGAAATAGAACCAGAGCCTGATCCTGATCCTCTTCTACCTAAGGAACCATTCCTCAAATAAATTTGGGCATTGAGTGGAAAGGCTCTAGAGGGCATCCCAATATTCTCTAGAAAGATGGATACTGAAATGGTTATGTAATGGCTTTAAGGAATGGAGACTCACTTCGAGTGTGATGGGATTACAGAGGCCCAAAAGGTGAAGATAGCCAAGTCAAGGCTAAGGGGGAAATCACTTACATGGTGGAAGTTCTTATAGGAAGAAAGAGAGAAAGAGGGAAAGAAGCCCATACAAACTGGAAGACAATGATGGAAAAAGTGAAGGAGTATTATCTTCCAAAGGATTACAACATCCAACTGCATAAGAAGAGGCAAAATCTTAGGCAAAAAGACCTAGATGTGTTAGCCTATACTGAAGAATTCCAAAAACTTTGTCTTAGATCAAGAATTCAGGAGAGAGAAAGTATTAAAGTGGCAAGATACCTTAATGGATTAAGGTGGAACATTCAAGAAGACCTTAGTCTCTTTACCCTGACTTCCATTCATAGTTGTTTTCAAATGGCTTTGAAGGTGGAAGAAAAACTAAAGAAAAGACAAGATTCTATCTCCAGAGGTAGAGGAAAGGGTAGAGACAACAAAGGTGGCCATAGAGGAGATTCAAGTGGCAGAGGCAATGATAGTAGGGGTCAAGGTGACTCTAGGCATGCAGATCAGGTACAAAAGTAAAACAATAGAGGTGGATTCAAAAATAGAGGAAGGCGTTCTTATAATAGTGGCAGTGGAAGGACATGAGGTTTTGGAAGGGGATCTCATTTCTCTTCCATGAAATGTTACAACTGTAGACAGTTGGGGCACCCTACATACAGGTGTCCAGATAAGACAACATCCTCACAAGGAGAGGAGAGGATAAACTATGTCCAAGAGGAGGACAACACCAAGCATTCAGAGGTCAGTTTGGATTCAGAGAAAGGTGAAAGTTTGATGCTTAGAAGAATACTAATTAAAGAACTCACTAAGGATGGAAACAAGAAAAGAAGGGCTCTTTTTAGGGTCAAGTGCAAGATAATGGGAAAATTATGTAAGGTGATCATTGATTCAGGATCTACAAACAATGTTATATCAGAGGAGCTAATAGAGAAGTTAAAGGTCACTAAAATTCCACATGAATGTCCTTACAAAGTCACATGGTTTAATAAGGGCCAGAACATCTTAGTCAATGAACAAGTTTGGGTGGAATTTTCCATTGGGAAGTATCATGACAAGATACTATGTGATGTTTTTCCAATAGATTCTTGCCATTTGTTGCTTGGCAGACCATGGAAGTATGACAGAGATGCAGTCCATAATGGGAAAGACAACAAGTACACCTTCAATAAAAATGGGGTCACTTACAAAATACAATCCATGCTAGAAGATGATACAATGGAGAAGGTGGAATCTAGTGCCATGTTATTGAGTGGAAAATAATTTCTAAGGGATATGAAGGAAGAAGATGTTGGTTATGCAATCTTGCTAAAGTCAAAGGAGGAGGAGTCTCATGAGAAGGCACCTATACCACAGGAGGTAAGATAACTATTAGACCAGTTCAAGGACATAATTTGTGAGGGTACACAAGCCACCCTTCCACCAAAGAGGGAGATAAGTCATCAAATTGACTGTATGCGACGAGCATATTTTCCAAACAAGGCTACATACAAGATGACACCAGAGAAAAACAAGGAGACAGCTAGACAAGTCCAAGAGCTTTTGGACCAAGGGTTGATAAGGAAGAGCATTACCCATGTGTTTTCCTAGTGGTGTTGGCTCCTAAGAAGGGAGGTAAGTGGAGGATGTGTACTGATTCTAGGGAAATAATTAGGATAACCATCAGGTATAGATTTCCAATTCCTAGAATAGAAGACTTGATGGATTGGTTGGGGGTGCTAAGTACTTCTCTAAAATTGATTTGAAGAGTGGGTACTATCAAATTAGGATTAAAGAGGGTGATGAGTGGAAGTCTAGATTTAAGACTACATAGGGGTTGTATGAATGGTTAGGGATGCCCTTTGGGCTTACCAATGCACCAAGCACCTTTATGAGGGTGATGAATGAAGTCTTGAAGAACTATATAGGAGTTTTTGTAGTTGTCTATTTAGATGACATCCTAATTTTTAGTAAAACTAAAGAGGATCACATGAAACACTTGGAGTTAGTGTTGAAGAAGTTGCAGCAACATAAACTCACCATAAACCTTAGTCTTAAGTCAAGAAGGCAGGCCTGTGGCTTTTTTCAATGAAAAATTAAATGAGGCTAAGTCTAGGTACTCTTCCTATGACTTGGAGTTATATGCTCTTGTACAAGCCTTAAAGAAGTGGAGGCATTATATTTTTCCCAAAGAGTTTTTTGTATTCACAGACAACCAAGCAGTGAGTTACATAAACACTCAAGACAAGCTTAGCTTGAGAGACATTAAGTGGATGGAATTCCTACAGTCTTACACCTTCACCATCAAACATAAGAAGGGAGTGCAAAAAAAAGTTGCAGATGCCCTTAGTAGAAGACTACTTACCATCCAAGAGATTCAGTTGCAAAGTATAGGGGTTGAAGGTTTTAAGGACCTATATGAGGGAGATTCAAATTTCTCAGAGATATATAAGGTGTGTCAGAATCTTGAGAATGATTTTCATAGTAATTTTACAGAGTATACATTGTAGAATGGGCTTCTATTCAAAGGCAAGCAACTATGTGTTCCAAGAGGCTCTATGAGGGAGAACCTTATACAAGAGAAGCATAATCGGAGTCTAAGTGGAAAATTTGGATTGAATAAGAAATTGGACTTAGTAGAGAGATTCTATTGGTGGCCAAAGATGTAGAAGGAAGTAAGAAGGTATGTGGAGAAATGTGGCATATGTCAGAAGGCTAAGGGCACTTCATCTAATGCAGGACTTTACCAGCCATTACCCATCCCAAGTAGACCTTGGGAATGCATAAGTATGGACTTCATAGTAGGGTTACCTACAACTCCAACTGGTGTAGACAGTGTATTTGTAGTGGTAGACAAGTTTAGTAAAATGAGCCACTTCATACCATGTAAAACAACACATGAAGCTAGCCATATTGCCTACTTTTTTTTCAAAGAAGTAGTAAGGATTCATGGCCTACCAATGAGCATTGTTGTAGACAGGGATGTAAAGTTCATGGGTCACTTTTGGAAGACCCTATAGAAGAGATTAGGTACAAACTTATCTCATGGATGTTACTATCATCCTCAAATGGATGGGTAGACTGAAGTAATCAATAGGGTACTTGGGAACTTTCTTAGATTTTTGACCAAGGAGTATGGACAAGGTTGGGAGCAAGTTATCCCATAGGCAAAATTTGCCTACAATGATAGTACCAACAGAGTTACCGGAAAGAGCCCATTTGAGATTGTGTATGGGGCACATCCAAGGGGTGTGATAGAACTTAGAGAACTCAAAGGACTTGAGGGAGTTAGTGGGCATGCTAATGATTTTTCACAATTAATGAAGGAAGTTCATGAGCAAGTGCAAAAGACCTTGATGGAGGCAAATCAAAAGTTGAAGTCAAAGAAAGATGACGGGAGAAGAGAATTGTAGTTTGAAGTAGGTGAACTAGTCATGGTGTTTTGAATAAGGAAAGACTACAAAAAGGGATACCCAACAAGCTATAGATGAAACCAATTGGACCTTGTAAGATATTGGCAAAGTATGGACCTAATGCATACAAGGTAGAGTTGCCCAAGGAGATGTCAATTTCTCCAATCTTCAATGTGAAAGATTTCATCAAGTATAAGGGACCATATATGGATGATATGAAGTATAGAATAGAGGTACATAAGGACATGGGAGAGTTCAAGACTCTTGAACAGGGAAAACCACAAATTGAGAAGATATTGGATTCAAGGGTGAAAAATAAAACAAGACATAAGATCTACATGGAGCATCTAGTGAAGTGGAAGCAACAAGAAGAGTCACAAGCCACTTGGATATCTGAGAGTAACTTCAAGAAACATGGAATAAGTGAGGAGTTCCTGACACTAACAATACCCTAACTTGTCTTTCTTGCAGGGGGAGTATGGTGCAGGAGAACCCTTAAGGTCTACTGGAAGATCTTAAATATTTTGGCTTGTAGGTTGGTTTGGCCAACCATCCATGAATAAGGACTAAAATATAAAGTCCCTAGTGTGTGTTTGAGGTGTGGTGTATGTGTGGAAAGATTAGGGTTGTGTTGTTTGAGTCTAGTTGATTCTAGGAGTCAAAGGTCTAGAAGTCAACTCAAAAGTCAAAGAGTTTACCAAAGTCCCAAATTGGGAATATTTATAATTTTTATTTGTTTTCTATACATTTGAGGTCAATTGGTAAAGTTTGGAACCAATTAGGACACTCAAAATGTGAAAATTGCATTTTTGACAAAAGTTGTCAAAGTTGTCATGGCAACTTTTAAAGTTGTCATGACAACATTTCCTAGATTTTAGGAATCGGCCATTAAGGTGCCCAAATCCCAACCAAATGGTCCAGATAAGTGGGATGGGATTATATAAGGTTAATTCAACCCTATTCTGATGGTTAGCTTTTATTTTTGTACAGACTAATTACAAGGAAGGATCAATTTGCAGTGTAATTGTGTGACAGAGCCATCATCCATCACTTTATTAGATTGAATTGACTAAATGAATAATTGGATAGTATTTCTAATGTATTTTCCAAGCTTTGTGTGGTATTAGTTTGGTAGATTGTAATTTCTGGTTAGATTTTGTTAAATTATTTGTGTTTTGCAAGTTCACTGGCCAGTTTTGGTCCAGTTATGTAAAAGATGGGTTTTTTTGGAGTTCGCATGGTTCAAACTCCATGACCACTTGGAATCCATTATAACCTTGTACATACTATATAGATATGGATTTTTGAGTGTGTGTGTGTAGGGGAGGTCCAAGAACAACCAGGCCCTAGGCGAGTGGTAAGCATTTTGGCTAGGGTAATTGGATACAACAATGGCAATGATGATTACACTATGATTGGTATGAGTGAATCAAGGTTGGTGGAGTGAGGAGGAATGTGATCTAGACCTTCTAGTGGAGTGAGAAGTTTAGAGGAGTCTAAATAATTGGGGAAAGAAGACCAAGTTGTCAAATCAGTCTACATGCCTTTTGAAACCCTGGTTTTTAGGGGTTTGGTAGAAATCTACTGTATGGACTCTACTGAGATTTGAGACCTAGAAAATATTTGAGGGGAGGAAAAAACCACATAGAATATCCAATTTTTTTCTAGTTTTGTTAAGGGTTTATGGGAGCAAGAATACCTTTTCAGTGATTTGGAGGGCTAATAGGCCTAAAAAGGCTACAAAGGCCAAAGAGCTTGATTTTGGGTCTTGATTGGAAAATGGTTGAAGGATTCCTCAAATTTTATCCATATGAGTTTTATTAGACCCAAAGGGAGTGGGAAAGAATAAGCTTAGGAAGTTGACACCATTGGAGTGATAGGAGGCTTGTGAAGCCATAGTTGCAAGAAAGCTAAGAAAGAGTGAAAGGAGTTGAGTTTGAAGTTGATGGGAAGTTCCTAGCGAGTTAGAGGATTAGGAAAAAATCCTATAGTTAGGGTAGAGAAAGAGACCCTAAGAGAGACCCAGTGAAGGTCTTGGAGCGAGCCAAAAGCCTCTAGGAGAGGAGCTCCTCATCATGAACTCTGCTTCTGCATTCCTCCAATTTGCATATGGTTACATTAAAATGATGATATCTGCTTCTGCGTTAGTCCATCATGCTTTATGTGGTTTATTTTGTCATCATTGTTTCAAATTATGACCATTCTATTAAAATGTTTTACTATTTCATATATGTCGTAGAGGGTTTTATTTTTGTTGTGAATGATTATCCGTATCCATATAGTGTTCTATTAAAATAATTAAATTTGTTTCTGCATTCCTCCATTTTGCATAGGGTTACATTAAAATGATGAAATATGATTTTGCTTTAGTCCATCATGCTTTATTTGGTTTGTTTTATCTGGACAATTGCTTCAAATACCAACCATTCTATTAAAATATTTACTATTTCATATATGTCGTAGAGGGTTTCATTTTTGTTGTGAATGATTATCCGTATCCATATAGTGTTCCATTAAAATGATGAACTTTGCTTCTGCATTCTTCCATTTTGCATAGGGTTACATTAAAATTATGAAATATGCTTCTGCATTAGTCCATCGTGCTTTATGTGGTTTGTTTTGTCATCATTGTTTCAAATGCCGACCATTCTATTAAATGTTTACTTTTTCATACTGTTGGAAGTACAATAATGGAAAAAGCAAGATACTGAGAGGGAGGGGGTGAATCAAATCTTAAAGATTAACCACTTCAAACAAATTGATTCACATTCATACATATATGAATTTAACCTAACATCAGATAGCATCAATAACATGAAATGTATAACTCATAACACAAGATTTGGTAACCCAGAAACCCAAATAGGTAAAATTGGGGTGGGGATGACACCACAAAATCTTCATGACTGTAGCAATAAAGTGTGCCTATTAGGGTTACAAGAGTTTGATTGCAACATGCAATCTACCTGGTTAAAGGTCTGTTTGGTTAAAAACTAAAGATCATTACAATCTACCTTGTTAAATGATTTCAACTTACAGTAAAGTAAGCACTCTATTAAGAGATTTGAAAAGGTATACTAGAACCACTTTGTTAAAATATTTCACCTGATACACCTATTATAATGTTCCAAGTTGTGATCTTTCGTTATGCACTTGGATGTTGATGATAGATCTGCTCTTTCCAATACCTTCTATGATCTCTCAATCTGATATGTCTTTACTCTGATTTTCATTTCTCTATCATTCTGCTTGATCTAGGCTTCTTCTCAAAATGACTTATTGTTCATCTCTAATGAACAACAACCCTTCTCTGTATATCTCTTTCTTACACACTTCTCTCATATTTTCTAGGGTTAGAAGCAATCTTATATGTCTTTACAGATCTGGTAGTGAGATCTAGATCAACGATCAAGATCTACTGTTTATGCTTCCAATGCATTCTGATTTCTTGATTGGCTCCATGCCATGCATAGTATAAAAAAATTAAATGCAAAATTAGCTCAGTAGACAAATATTAAATGAGTACAAATGTCAGCCCAAATCTCATACAAGTCAGCCTAAACCATTTACATCAAAGTTTGAATCAATCCTGACATGTATGCAAAAACTATTTTGCTTGGCACTTAACATCTCTGTCACTCGGCACTTAATATTCTACTCGGCTTGGCATGATGTAACTCGGCAACCTAAAACTTGCTTGGCAATGTTTCTCGGCCTTGAATGTCTAGCTCGGCCATAGTGATAACCAACTAAAACCGCCGAAGTAAATGACTAAGTGTAGGTCACTAATCATCAACAAAACTTAGGGATTAACAATCTCCCCCTTTGATATTAGTGGCAAAAACACACTTATCATTTTGATTCATTTCATCCAAAATGTTGCCTAAGTACATATTGTACTCCCCTAGGAATGTGCATCAAACTACATACAAAACTTTACATAGTATACATGCCTTAAAAAAAATTTACAATGATAACTGTACTGATCTTCTTATGCTGTATCTTTGTCAGTCCTATCAGATTCCCCCTTGTTTTTGTCACCGATTGCAGGTGGAGTCAAGTTATACTTGTCCAAAAACTATTTATGAAGTTGTAAGGTGGACGCAAATGCAGAGTCACAACTGTCCTTGACAAACTTCGTAACCTCTATTTTCACTTCTAGCTTGGCAGCTAGACTTACTAAACTTTCTGCAGTGGAGAGATGAGAATCACTCTTAACCAATTCGTTTGTAGATGAAAGTTCTTTCTGAATGACCTCCAGATGAGGTATTAGGCTTTTCTGAATAGTAATCAATTTGGTCCTAATTTGACCATCTTCAACCATGAGCTCGGCTATCCTCCGTTGTGTATAGGTCAACCTGTTAAAATGTAAGGAGCTAGTGCTATAATCCATACTCAGTGAAATTCTAGTTGACTTTAAGTCTAGTTGCAATTTCTCTAAAGCCTGTTGATTATCCTTTGTGAAGAATTCAACATTAGATAACCTCTTATACAAAGAATAAACATTTGTTGCAACTCCCTCTAAAATTTCTACCAGAGAAGAAAGTTCAACCTATTTTACCACAATCTCTCCTGAGATTTTTGCTAGTACTTTGTTCTGAAATTTCCTCTCAGCCCATTGCAACAGTTTCTCATTGGCTTCAATATTGTCACCATTTACCTTTTGCACAATATGAACTAACTGTTCAAGAATAGGAGCTTGAGGGTTTTCATCTTCCATGTCAAAATATTTTACAAATATGTCTTTGATGTCATGTAACACTTGCTTTTGCTTCTACTCCCTTTTTAGTTCCTCTTGTCTTTTCTTCCTCTTAAGTAGCTCTTGAAGAGTCTCAATCTGTTCATAAGACAAAACATTGGGATCCCATGGTGGAATTACAATAACTTCATCTAATGTGACATCAAGAATCAGAGACTTCTTCCTCATAACTTTCCTCCTCTTGAATTCAGGTGAACTACTACTCGGCTTTGTTTCTACAATACCTTTTCCAGTTTCAGTAGTAGTCACCATTGCATCTTTCAATTTAGTCAAAATTGCCTATTGATTAGGCATGCTTCCTATTTTATGTCCTGTGGGAGTTGATGATTCAGAGTGTGATAGATCAACCAACACTTGCATCGCCTCAAGTGTTCTTTAGGCTCATTTTTAGTATCTCTTATCTCCTCACTACTATCTAGAATTGATTTCACAACCTCTAAAATAGGTGAATGTTGTGAAATTACCTCTTGTTCAATTGTTTTCTCCTTTTCTACTTCTTTCTGAGCATCTTTATCCTCAGGTTCCTTTTGAGCTCTCTCTTCATCTTCCTTTGTACTCTTCTCTTCTTCAGCCTTAGTTTCCTTAATAGGTGATTCTATAGTTGAGTCCCTTGGCTCATCCTGACCCTGGACATCCAAATTGCTAGATTCATCAATTGTCACATCAATTGGATTGTCAATTGTCAGATCAACAGTGTTAACTATCTCTGTTTGTCCTTGTGCTTCTGTTCCAGTCTTCTCAGGCTTAGTAGAAATTTGAACTATTGATTTCTATGGTATAAGGGTGGATTCAATTTCTTTAGCCTTTGGCTCAGATGTTGCTTCATCAGTTTTCTTCTCGTTTGGAGCAATCAATCCAAAAATTTCTTTCCAAATCCTAGTACTCTACTGTACTATCCCTTCAATACCATTTTTCAAGATAGCATAACCTCTCTGTTTAGGTATGAATTTATGCTTATACTCTTCAACAAATTTTTCTCTTTGTTTCTTGGTTAGCTCAGGAATGACTTGAGCTAATGTGCCTTCCCTTATCTGTCTTTTAGTTGTGAGTGCAAATTCCCATTTTCCAGATAGAGAATTATATAACTCACTCAGCACATTTTTTCCTATTGCTGTAGGAGTTAACTTGAAATTACACATCATGTCTAGAAGAGCTTCCTGAACCTTATACTTATCTTCTACCTTTAGTTTTTCATACTTGATAAACTTAAAACTAGATAACCCTATAGAATTTCTCAAGTTCTCACATACCTCATTAATATCTGTAGGTTTCTTTAATAATGCTATTGGTATGTTTCTAGGTTCATTAGTTTCTGTCTTGTCTTCATCACTTTCTGGATCCAAATGCAGTTTTCTTCTTGGTCTCTTAACTTGTAGGCTCGGCAGAGCCTTTGTTGCAAATTTTGTCTTTGATCTAGAACTACTTTCTCCAACCTTCTTTACATATACTTTTGTTTTCTCTACTAGAGATGTGGTAGCAGATGCCCTTGTCCTTGGACAATTTGTAATGGGAGGGGTCACTCTAGTTTTTTCTTTACTCGGCTTGGTTACCTTGGCTACTGCTAGTCTCTTTCCTTTTGCCTTAACAATAATGTCTTCTTCAGATTCACTAACTTTTACTTCTTGTTCCTCAGATACATCTTCACCTTGTCTAGTAGATATGTCTAGAGGTGCATCCTCTAGCTCCTCATCACTCGAAAATCGAACCATCTTTTTCAAAATTTTCATAATCTTTTTCCTCTTTCTCTCCATGGTTCCTGCCTTAAGATTCATTGAAATCTTTACCTTCACTTCATCATAATTTCCAAATATTTTTTCTTTAGCATCAATCTCCTCTGCTAGGAGTGATGTGATATCTTCTAATGTTTCATCAATATTAACTTCATAGGGAAATGGCTCCAGCCATGATACCATAGGTGTCATAGCCTGAATATAAGTGTAATATGTATCAACTAAGAAACATATCTCTTCATAGTGCTTTTCCACAAGTGAATTGGGAATTATGGTCCTCAACCTCATTCTCTTTTTGAATTCCACAAAATAGTTTGCCATAATACTATTGAAATTATTGCCTAATTGCTGAATACATTCACTAATCTGTACAGTAATTGGTCTATCCTTCTTCCAAACAATATTTCCTAGTGTAGGAAATGACTTCTGTACATAGAAGAATATACAAACTAGCAAAGAGCCAAACTTACATGATGAGATTTTAGCTTTTCTGATTGATAGTAAGTTCTCAGCTATTTGTGTCAATTGCAGTTCGGCAAGGTCGTAGGTGTGATTCTTCTTCACTATCTTCCATGCCTAGTCCACAGCTGTGCAGGGAACACTATCCAGTCGGCTCAACTGATAGAAATTGTGTGCAATTACTCTCACTCCAAAGTCAAGTTCTAAGTCTTCAATTGTAGAGATAGTCATACCTCTATTGTTCTAGACAACTCCAGTGTTAGCTTCTATCTCTTCTTTACTTTGATCTCTCATAGTTTGTTTACCACTGATAACAGGATATCCAGTTACTCTATGGATAATATCTTTTGTGATCCTAACTGGTCCATTGTCCAGCCACATATGTATATTATGAACTTGGCTTAGGACAACCTTAATCCATTCATCCTTGAATTCTATCAGGAAATCTAGGACACAATTTAACCCTTTGTCAGCTAAATGCTTGAATTCATCTTTCAGAATTCCATTTTCACATAACTTGCTATAGGATTTCCTTAATTCTTTATCACCCACTTCACCAATTTTAACCATGTAGCAGGATCTAACATCATGAATCATAAGTACCTTTGGTGGGATCGATGAGAGAGCTCCATTCAGATCACTTAGAATTGCGCTTTTGGGAACTGCTCAAAAGTTTGGTGGTGCACACACATCACTCCTTACTAGCTTAATTTTTTTGAGCTCCTCCTCCATTCCCTTAACTGGTGCAAAAGAACTTGTAGCCATAATCTCTAAAATTAGGGTTCAAGAATGAATAACAGGGTACCTCGGCAAGTAACACTTCACACTGTTCAACTTAGGGTTGCCGATGGAAAACTGACAAAATTATCAAAACAAACTTTACTAAGATCAATTTTGCAACTTCTTCGATCACTTTGTGAATGTTGTAAATTGCAAGGTAAAAATGAATAATAGAGTGTTCATCCTTATATAGACTTGAAAGGTCAAGATAGGTAAGCAATAAATATTTTTCTTGTTAGGTTAGTGCAAGCCAGCTATCATTGGCCGACTAACACAACTTGCATACCACTTGGCTTACCATACTCGACCATCACAACTTACTCAGCCAACCAACTCAGCACCTATAGTGTGGATAGCTCTTCTCGGCACTTATCACAAACATGTCCTGGTGCATCTTAACATATGTGGATATGGACTTTGGCACATTTACATATTAGGAACTGATGTAAGATTTGAAATTTAAATGCAATTCCTTACATACCTTTATAGCTAAGTTGGAGATGGTGTGATCACCTGATCCATTGAATTGGGTGACCTTGGCTTCAATGGATTCATTGATGCTCGGCTTTATTTTCCTTACCCATGTTTGGTTCATCTTTTCTCTTATTTCTTCAACAGTAGGAGCAGGAACTCTTGTCCTACACTCTCTCTTGGTGTGAAAAATATTCAAACAACTAAAACAGACTAAGCTTCCATTCATCCAACTCTTAGATTTCCCTCTGAAAGGTGTCTTTAAGCAGTCTTCAGGTGCATGTCCATATTCTTCATAGTAATCACAACTCTTCCTTGTATTATAATCCCAGTTGTAAGTGTTGTCTTTCTTAGATGCTTTTATTTGTGTCTTTGATGTCCATTGCTGTTTAGCATTGGATCTAAAATCTTGTTCTTTATGACCATGTTTCTGAAACTTGTAAAAATAACCATTAAATCTTGGTTTGGGAGGTGCATCACTTGCTTCAGCCCAACATTCATGTGCTTTATGTCCAAATTTCTTGCAATTAAAATAGTAACCATTGAACTTAGGTTTAGGATTGGACTTACCTTTCTTGCTTCAGAAAATGTTTTTTGTATGACCTAGTTTTCCAAAATAGTGGCAAAAAGGCTTGTTGTGCTTTGTCTTTGCATTCCTCCTTTCACCATTCTTAGATGATTATCCATTAGTAGATGCCTTTGGTTCAGTGTGACCTAATCTAAAAGTATCCTTTGTCCTCCTTGATGCTTCCATTAGATTCTCAAAATGAGTCAAACTTTCATTAGGATTATCCAACCTTTCATTAAGTTCCTTCTCAGATCTCAAATCATCTTTCAATTGATTATTCTCAAATCTTAGATTTAACATTTCCATATCTCTTCTACTAATCTCCTGATTTGCAAGTAGGAGTTGATTTTCCATGTCAACCTGATTGATTGCCATCATTTGCACATCATTTGTCCTTTCATCAAGTTTGATAGTTATCACTATTTTGTCTTCTTCTGCCATAGCTTTTTCATCTTTAGCTTTCTTCTTTTGTTCCACTACTTCACATAGTCTTACTGTTTACATTTCTTGTTCTCTTTTCAAGTTTCTGACTTCTTCACACAGTGCATTGTTCTTTTCCAGTAGATCTGTAATTGCTGCATCACTCTCAGTAGAATCTCCATTCTAAAATAGATTTGCAGTGTCATCTTCCTGGTAATGAGTATCATTCATTTGTTTGGCCAAATATTTCCTAGCTATCAATGATTTATTCAATTCTTGTCTTGCTATCTCAAGCTGATGTAATGCTAGCTGAATCTCAATCTTCTGATTCTCAATGACTTTACCTAACTTGTAAACCTCCATCTCAAGATCTGTACTCACAAGCTGATTAAAAGATTTTGTAGGTGAACTGTGCTTTGATACCAATTGTTGGAAGTAAAATAATGGGGAAAGAAAGATACTGAGAGGGGAGGGGTGAATCAGATCTTAAAGCTTAACCACTTCAAACAAATTGATTCACATTCATACATATATGAATTTAACCTAACATCAGATAGCATCAATACCATGAAATGTATAACTCATAACACAAAATTTGGTAACCTAGAAACCCAAATAGGTCAAACTGGGGTGGGGATGACACCCAAGAAATCTTCACTACTACAGAAATAAAGTGTGCCTGTTAGGGCTACAAGAGTTTGATTGCAACATGCAATCTACTGATGACATGTAACTGATTGAATGTTTGATAATGTTAAGTTGAAGATGATGCAAGACATTAAATCAGTTAATGGTTTGTATTGTCATTGATGTCAACTTGATATCATCTATATGGTCATATATATAATTCCAAAGACTTCAAAGAATCAATGGAACAGAGGTTATGCTTTTAGAAATGCATAAAATTCAAGTATTCATTAAGTGACAGACAACACTGACGGAGTGCACACCACCAGTAAAGACAGAGATAAAGTTACAGTGATACCCGACGAGCAGAAGATAGTGTTGCCCGACAAAGCACAATCACAAGATGCCCGAGGAGATGAAAATAGTGTTTCCTGATGAGCAAGATCCAATGATTCCTGACAGAAAGAGATTCTAAAGCTAACTGAAGATACATCGATGGAACTGGCAGTTGTCACCGGTGATGAACTGTAGAATTGATCGACAGAACAGAGAGATCAGAAAATGACAAAATATCTAGCTAGAAGAGCTTAAAGATAGACTTAACTAGTTGTTTTATTTGTTTTATTCGACCATAGTTAAAGAAATTGATTTATACAATTAGAAAGAAGATAACTACGAGATAAATCAAGAGTTAAAGCTGTAAATCAATTTGGCTGGATTGTTTGTCACACCAAGAATCAAGAATCAAGAACCAAGAATTAAGGAATATCATGTCTATATAAGAGACAATCATATTTCATTTCCATAAGCACTCAGATACATGGGGGAGTGAATTGATAGAAGATGCTAAAGAGAAACTGGTGAAGGATAAACTTCATACATTCCTGATCAATCAAGCTAAGGGAGAGCTAAAAAATTCTGCAAACACCGACGAACAGTGAAGCACAGCATCACAGAGTAGAAAGTGTGAAGTACAAAGGAAATAAATTGATACATTGATTAGAGAGGTATTGTACACAAATAGATCTAAATATCTGCAATTCAAGTTGCATTAGAAATAGGTCATTGTGTTTTAGTTTAACCATTGAAATATTAAGTCTCTTAATAGAGCATGACTTAACAGTCTTTTATAATTTTGGTATATCCTAACAGATTACCAAAAAGGTTGACTCATGATAGTAGCATCGGTCTTACCTAAAGCCTATTGACAGTCTAAGAAGGAGGCTGATTCAAGGATGGTAGTAAGATTAGCATAAAGCCTATTGGCAGTCAAGAGACTGATTCAAGGATGGTAGTGTAGATGCTAGATACTTAGTGACAACCTATGTATTGAAATCCTCTAACAAGGTCACACTTAACCATGTGTTTGTAACCTTTAACAGGGCTGGCTCCTAACAAGGCTCACTTCAGAAGAGTGAAAATTTGGGATACCAATCCCAGTGGTTTTTCCCTTAATAGAGTTTCCACGTTAAAATCCTTGTGTTATGTGTGTATGGTTTATTAATTTATTATTTTACATTTCACATATGCATTTATGGATTGATTGGTATACTCTACATATTTACTGAGTATCGGTAAATGAGTTTTACTGCTTATCGGTAATCAAGGAGAATAAGGACAGACAAGGTAAACCGACAGATAGTAAATTGTTTCAAGTATTTCAAGGCATACATCTTGTAGGGACTTAATAATCTGAGGTGTAATAATTGGTGGATTAAAGTTTAAAGGATAAATTTTTGAGGCCACTGATTCACCCCCCCTCTCAGTTATTACTAACATCTACCTAGTTAAAGGTCTGTTTGGTTAAAAAATAAAGATCATTACAATCTACCTTGTTAAAGGATTTCAACTTACAGTAAAGTAAGCACTCTGCTAAGAGATCTAAAATGGTCTGCTAGAACCACTCTGTTAAGAGATTTCACCTGATACACCTATTAGAATGTTCCAAGTAGTGATCCTTTGCTATGCACTCAGATGTTGATGACAAATCTACTCATTCCAATACCTTCTATGATCTCTATATCTGATATGTCTTTACTCTTCTTTTCACTTCTCTGTCATTCTGCTTGATCTAGGCTTCTTCTCAAAATGACTTACTATTCATCTCTAATGAACAACAACCCTTCTCTATATATCTCTTGCTTACACACTTCTCTCATATTTTCTAGGGTTAGAAGCAATCTTATATGTCTTTACGGATCTAGTAGCGAGATCTAGATCAACGATCAAGATCTACTATTTATGCTTTGGTGCAGGAGCACACCTAGCTCAAACCCTTAGCTCTTTATTTCTGGCATGTACTAACTCTGGCCAAGTCAGGAGAGTTTGTCTGGACCTTAGAAGGTCATTTATTTTCCATAAGATGGATATGACTAGGTCAATCCATGTCTAGCTAGGTTTCTTAGTTTGTTTCCTGATTGTTGGTAACAATGTCAGTTAACACTGTCAGTTAACACTGTGTTGGTTAAAACTGTCGGTTAACACTATGTCGGTTAACATTTTCGGTTAACACTATCGATTAATTGAGACTAGTGGTCAGTTTTACATTACTGTTTCTCGGTAAATTCAGTTGTAATGGCCCATGAAAAGTGAATCTTGTTTTTTATGTACAGTATGGTCAGTTGTAATGGTTCCTAAAGAGATGCTTGCAAATATGTGGGCAGTTAGGGTCGTTCGAAGGAGAGGATGGTTATTAATAACATCCCAAGCCTTCATTTGAGAGATCTAGAAGAGAGAGTAGAGATTGAAGAAAAGAGAAGCTATAGGAAATCACAGAGTTGCAGATTATTGCACTATTTTGTTTTGTTTCTAGTAATGAGAAGTTGCATATAGTGTGTTTAGTGGATATCAAACTTCTTTGTTCATTTTGCATGCAATTAGATTAGTTACTTTATTTTCTGTTTTGTAAGCTTTTAGTTCTCCACCCGTTCTGGGTTGTAAATAGTAAAGGAACAGTTAGCTGAAATGGCGACTAATTTGGAAGAAGTACAGCTTAGGACTACAACAATCAATGAATGGATGAGAGAAGGTGACGGAAAGGGTAAAGCAGTGGTAGAGAAAGACATTATTTTAGAGCCAGACCCTGTGCTTCAAGAAGAGCCATTCTTGAAAGCATTGAAGGCAATGAGTGGTAAGTTCTTAGAAGGTGTGCCTCTATTTAGTGGCAAGATGGAACCATAATTAATCATGGAATGGAAAGAAGGTCTTGAAAATCACTTTGACTATGATAATGTGATTGAAGCTCTAGAAAGTAAGAATAGTCAAGACAAGATTGAGAGGATCTGCTCTCACTTGGTGGAAGTTTGTCCAAGATGAGAGGGAAAAAGAAGGAAAGAAATCCATAACCAGTTGGAAAGGTATGGTGGAAAAAATGAAGCAAACTTACCTTCCTGATGATTATGAAGTGAATTTGCACAAAAATAGATAGAATCTAAGACAAAAAGATTTAGAATTCAGTTCCTACACCGAAGAATTTCACAAACTATGCTTAAGGTCACATGTGATGGAAGAAGAAAGCCTAAAACTGGCTAGGTACTTGAATGGTCTCAAGTGGAGTATCCAAGAGGAAATTAGTCTCTTAAACCCTAAGACTATACACCAATGTTACCAGCTAGCCCTCAAAGTTGAGGAAAATTTCAAGAAGAAGCAAGTTTCAAATAGCAGAGGAAGAGGAAGAGACAATAGAGGTCATAGAGGAGGATATGGAGGAAGAAATCAGAGTGAGTCCAAACTCACTGAGAATCAAGGAGACTTTAGTAACACAAGAGGTGGTTATAATCATGGAAGAGGTTCAAATAGTAGTTCAAGAGGAAGAACTAATAACCAAGGAAGAGGATCTTACTTCTCTTCAATGAAGTGTTAGAACTATCAGCAATTTGGACATCCTGCATATCAGTGTCTTGAAAAATGTTCTACTTCTCAAGGAGGTGGGAAAAGAGTTAACTATGTCCAAAAAGAATCAAGTTGTAGCAGCAAGCCATCTGAGGTACCATTAGAATCAGAAGAAGGTGAGAACCTCATGATAAGGAGGACCTTAATCAGAGAGCCAAGCAAAGAAGAACCAAGCCAAAGGAGAGCACTCTTTAGAGTGAAGTGCAAGATTACAGGAAAGGTGTGTAGACTCATTATTGATTTAGGCTGAACTGATAATATCATTAGTGAAGAGGAAACCAACAAATTAAATTTGAAAAGGATTCCACATGAAAACCCATACAAGGTTACATGGCTCAACAAAGGACAACATGTATTTGTAGGAGAACAAGAATGGTTAGAATTCACCATTGGCAAGTATAAAGACAAAGTTCTATGTGGCATTCTTGTTGGAGATTTGATTCTGAATAGTTGATTGATTGTATGTTTGTCATTGATGACAACATATAATACACAACAGTACTTCTGTATGTACTTATCCATATGATGACATGAAGACTTGCATGGATAGAT
>MU224846.1:864505-879483 GCA_018584345.1 Thuja plicata | reverse complement strand
TTTTATTCCAGATGGTATCAGGCCATTGGATGTTAGGAGATTTCAATGCATCCCAAATAAGTTATCCCCTAAAATTTCACAACTTCTACCAAAGTTCCATGGAGAATGGGATGAATCGACACTAGAAAAATTGGATGCATTTTATACATTCATAGAATATTATGAGGTTTCTATAGAGGATCAGGTGATGAGGCTATTTGTTAGGATGTTAAAAGATAATGCCAAACAAGTATATGAATCACTACCCACACAATCCATCTCATCATGGAGACATTTTGAGCAGTGGTGTCTTGATATGTTTCATGATGTCAGTGGTGAAAAAGAAAACATGCCTTATGAACAAGACATGTGCTATGAACAGGAAAGAGAGCCAAATTATATTTTGGAGGAAGAATCTTACATGTCCCCTTTGGATACATTCTTCAGTTTGGAAATTTATAAAGGTGAACCTACACTACATTTGTTCATGAGAATGATACAGATCTATTGGGAAATACCTTCAGATATCAAGCCTCTGGGAAGGGAATTAATGGATAAACTTTGTGAGTTAGGAATCTACCATGATTCTCAACTACTAGCTTTTCTTGAGAAAATATGTGAAGTATTGAGGGAAGAAAAGAATGATGACATAGAGGAAGAAAATTTGGATAAGATTGAAGTAGAATCTATATGTAGTGATATTTGCATGGAAATAGGTATCAATGACCATGATGGTGAGGAAGAAGATCTTCTCAGTACAGAAGAAATCTCATATTTACTAGACATGGAATATCAAAAACATGTTGAGAAGAGTGGTCAATGTTTTTTCTCAATGCACCATTATAAGCAAGTTGATGGATCAATACATACTCAAGGGGTACTAGATGAAGAAGATGATAAATTTAAAGAATCAAATAACAGAGATGAAATAGAACAGCATACAACATATGAACATGAAGAATTTTTAGATGAAAGCTCTCATGGAGATATGATTAAGTTCTCTATATCCTTGAATCCATTATTTGAAGAATATTTTATATACAATCAAGTCCATCAACATCATGATAAAGATAGTGAGCCTAGTGATCATTTTGAACATCATGAAACTCAAAATATGTATGAAGAAGTGTATTCAGAAAGTGAGACATGCATTATTTCATCCTATGAGCAGAAGTTGTATCAAACATGTGAAGATGAGATGGAATCAAACAGACATAATGAGGAGAATGTATTGAAGATTAGTTCTGAAAATTATCTGAGCATTCTATCTAATCAAATTCTTGATAAGAAGGAAGTTCCTGAATATGAGTTATCTCCAAATATTTTTTGTGAAAAGAAACAACATCTTGAGTATAGGGAAGATTGTGTATGTAAAGTCATCCAAGCAGAAGAGATTAATATAGATACTTGTATGGTTGATCAAATGCATGGGGATCTTCTATTTAGCAAGGACTACGGTGCACCTACTGACTTTTCTAGAGGTAAACAAAAGTCAAAGTGTGTTAATAAAGAAATGATTGTTGTCCATGAGAGTGGTGGCATTGTATTCAGGAGATCTAAAGTATTACATGATCAAAATTATTTGTTCGATAGAGGAAAGAAGCAGTGTTCATTTTTTGGGGGACCTGGGGCCACCCAATTGAATGTTTCTATGAAATTTCTTCATGATCATATTGGTATAAAGATAAATATTAAAGATGAGAACCAAATCACTTTGCATCAGATTAGTGTGGATACTTGGTCTATTTCTCCAGAGATAACTGGAATCTCTCTATGCTCACAGGGAGCATATGTCCACAGAAAGAGCCACTAGTGGTACCCTAAATTTGATAATTTAGAAGTCCCAATCCATTATCAAGAAGCATGTTTCTCCATACTAAAAAAGATCAAAGGAAGGAAGCTTTATGACACAAATAAATAGAACTAACTAATCAAAGCCTTCATAAAATGCTGGAATTTAGACCTTCTACAAAGATGATTTTGACAGAGGATAAAGATGGTCGAATTTTAAAAATCTAAAAATGACCCAGTTTGGGAAATCAATAAAATGATATATATAATAACAATAATATAAGTTAAAATTAATTATAATAATTTAATGATTTAAAAAGAGTAAATATTATTAAAAATAATAAAAAGGTAAAGGGGTAAATATCATTAGACAGAAATCTGATGTATTTGAAACTTTTAAGAAATGGAAAAGCTTGGTTGAAAATGAGACTGGAAAAATATTAAAATGTCTCAGATCTGATAATGGTGGTGAGTATTGCAGCAAAGAATTTGAACATTATTGTGCCTCTACTGGTATTTTTAGACAAAAAATAGTTCCAAGGACTCCACAGGAAAATGGAGTGGCTGAACTGGACTATTTTTTTCAATAAAGAGTTTGTGCAAGATATTCATTAGGAGAAATATTAGCTTTTCATGAGGTGTTTTGGATTTTTCACCAAAGCCAAATCCGAAAGTTAGGTAGTTATTTTTTAGTTAGTTTATTGTTTTTACAAAATAATTTGTAATAAGAGTTGTGTCTTTTCACCCTAAAGAGGTGTGAAAGCCACTCAAACACATATATATACATAATGTCAAATGTAAAGAGAAGAGAATGCAATATTACAATTTCACATATTTGGATAGTTTTGGATCAACAACTATATCATGGACCTAGATGTACTATTTCTTTAAAATCAATAAAGATAAGTCTTTTTTCTTCATATATGCAATTGTTTCATTAATCATTTTACAATTAGTCCCTTGGATAAACCAATATAACTTCTTCAAAGTGATAGTTTGATGTGCATGCTTGATTTGATTCAATATAGTTTATATTTTCAATTGGTTTTCTCATTTTGCATGGTTAAATTATGTTGATTGAGGCCTCAGTCAATTGGGCTGTCATTTGAGAAGTATTACCCTTTTGAAATATCTTTGAATGTTTTTTAGGTTGCATGTACATTCCATAACTCCTTTGAAGTGATAAGCTTTCTTGTAAAACTATCTCTGAGGTTGAACATAAGATTGGAATGATAGTGACTCTATTGCCCATAGTTGATTAAGGCACTGGTCTTTATTGCTTATTTGGATTATAGCTATTTACTTCACTATTTATAGTTTTGTGATATCTTATCTATCTATTCATTTCAAATTACATACACGTTTAACAAACATTCTTTCAATTACTTAAATTATTTCAATTTATAGTTCATGATATATTGCTTTGAGTTAGATTTCTTTCAAGTGCCTCTCCATACTTGAGAGAGAAGGTTGAAGTTTTACTTATCTGCTATAAAAAGCCTTGTAACTTGAAGGATAAGTCAAGGTCTAGGCCTACCAGCCTTGGTTTTGCAGAGCCAGAATTGCAGAAGTTCCAACCTTGCTTTGGTTGTGACTTGTTAGTTGGCCAAATCACTTGTGCTTTCAAGCATTGGATTGGCAAGTCCGTAGGAAATCCAATTTAGCATTTTTGGGCACCAACACTTTGATTGAAAGCCATTTTGGAGGTTGTTCAATTAGGAGAGAAAGGAAAATCAGGTGATGGAGAATTTTGGAAAGCTTGAGAGCATTTTTAGAGCATCTGTGGATCCTTCTTGCTTGGAGTTGTGGGTTTGTTCCTCTCATTAGTTACAAAGGTAGGATCTTTTTCTTGTCAATCCTAGCTTTTAGATCCCCATCTTCTATGCATCTGAAAAGCTAGGATCCCTTGTGTCAAGCTTCCTTGATTGATCATTGTGTGGTTTATTGTTTAAAGTTGGAAAAATGTGTTCTTGGATCAATTTTGTGTTTTTATTCAAGTTTGCATGTCAGATCTGTGCTTGTGGGCATAAGGGTTTCAATTTATGGAATTAGGTGCAAATGTGTATTAAAAGTTTCCAATTTGAAATGAATTTGTATTCAAATTTCCCTTAGGGTTTTCAATTGCAAAAAATGTCTTCTTTGATTGGGAAATTATGATTGTTGTCAAAATTTTGGGTTGAGGGCCTCAGATCTACAAATTTCCTATCTTGAAAGTAGAAATTTGACCTTACCAAGTTCTTGCCCAAATTTTGTTCCCAGATCTGCAAGGAAAACCAAAATAGGAGTTTAATACTGCATGCTTAGGGAAAATTCTTCTTGGAAAAGAAATTAACATTAAATTTAATACTTTTCTCTTGTTTTTATCAATTTGTATGTTTAAAAAAAAATCCCTAATACCTCATTTGGAGTTATAGATGTAAGGAAAAATATCTCTTTTGTTGATATAGGTTTCAATCAATTTATTACAAAAAAAAAAGGAAAATTGTGCTTAATATTATTGCTGAAAAAAAAAAAATACATATTACTATTTTTGTACAGTCTGGTGGAAAAAAATAAATAATAATAAACAAGGGTTTATTATTATAAAAAGAATTAAATAAACCAAAGCTTAAAAATATATATTATATATTTAGCAGCATGTTTGTTTTAAAAATATATAATTAAAAGTTTTGGTTTTAAGTTTTAATATTTATTTTATTATTGAAAATTCATTTTTATTTAATGATTATTTTATTTGTTAATTAAAGTTGTCTCTAGTTAGTTTTATATACTATTTATTAATATAAATTTTGGTTATTTATATTAATAAATATGTTGTGTTAGTGTTATTTTAGTATAATTTTATTAAAATATTTTGCTAAAAGAGTTTAGTGTCTATGTTAATTTAATTAAGAAGTTTTTTATTAGTAACTCTAGTTTTTAATAATTAATTAAATTTGTTTTTCTAAAGTTCTATTTGTTTATAATTTCTGAGCCTATTTTATCATATTTGCACCATTATTTTAATTAACAAATAATTATTAATCAAGATTAATAGTTAATTTGTGTAATGATTATTATTATTGGTAATAGGATAGCAATTATGTTAGGGATTTGCCTCTATTGAGATTGAAGGATTTAGGAACATAAGTTAGTAAATGATTGGAGATATTTTCTAGATTATGTAATCTTGTTCTTTTCGAAACAATCTTTGTTGCAATCCTTAGTCTGAACGCTTTTATAAGCATATGGGTATTTTCAAATAACTTTTGCTTGTAATTATAGTTAATTTTCAGTAATTATTTAGTAGATTAATTTATATGACGTGAATGTCACACCCCCTCCTCCAGTGTAGCATCCTGATATCATTGCAAAGGCTACCTCATAGAGTATTAGGGTCATTCGCATGTTGAGTGATCAATTGATCACGCAGACCATGTCATTGTTGCCTCTTGGTGTGGATGATGCTGACGCATCGACATCTGGTAGCAGTTCACATGTATGCATGCCCATACTTGCATTATGTGCAAGAATTTGTGCCTTGGAACACTTACTGATGCTGATACATATCATTATGTTATTGATTAGGAGGATACAGGAGACACAACTAGAGAGGCTGCGACACCTCATGGAACATCTACGTCTCATGAGAGTGCTAAGGAGGTGTATGCAGAGCCATGGAGTCTTGTTGATATGGTAAGAGTAAAAATTATAAATAAATTTGTCACATGACTTATTTAATTTTAAAATAATTTATTTACTTAGATTAGTTTTAATGACAGCATGCACTTATGTATATATATTTGGTCCATTTATGTTCAGTCGATGATAGAGGAGGAGCTGAGACAGGTGGATGACTCCACACTTTTGGCCATTTCATTTGGCCTTGACACCTATATGGTATATTATAAATTATGTACCCATTAGTTTTTTTTTATATCATTTGGTGTACATGCTTAAATATCTATCAATTAAAGCAATAAAATTCATACATTTACTAATATATTGTGATCTTATTGTACTCTTGCAGGTATCAGCTGATGTTAGTGGGGGGCACAAGGGGGTTCCTTCCTCATGTGTCGACAAAGGAAAGGTAATTAATTGCTTAAGATTAACTATGCATGCATATGTATTTTACTTGTGTGTAGTAATAAATATTTTACATGCACTTTATTGTATAGGGTGTGGCTCTCGACGATGTCCCGACATGGGTTTGGGATCCTAAGCTGACAGGCATCTCGATTCGGAGTGATAGCCCGATTGTACGTAGATTTTTACATATTTTTATTTGTATTTTGTAACCAGGGTTGTTATGATGAAGTACATTTATATATAATTGACGATCATTTTGACTCTCATAGGTTACTCCTAGTGCGAGGCAGGCCCCATGAGAATCATTCCTATCTTTGTTGACCTAGCCCTCTTTGTTCAATCAATATGTAATTTTATTATGCTATCATCCTATTTTGTAAATTTAGTACTCTATGTTGCACCTTGGTCCCCTGCACCACTCTACTATTCTCATTATTGCAAATATATATTTATAGGTCGAAGTTGGTATTGGTGGCATTATCCATTTGCTACCAAAGACTTATGTTAGGACACCTAATTTTGGTAGGCGGCTGAGAGGCCAGGTACAGATGTTTGTATTAAGTTATAATTTATAATTAAATTTGTGTTTGAATTATGAATTAAATATAAACTAAGCAATCTAACATGGGATTGAACTCATTTTTGATGCAGGATCAATTAGAGCCAAATAGTTCTTCAAAAAGGCTATATTTTGATGATCCCCCTATGACATAGGTGATGACATTAATCTTTCCATTAGTACACTTAGTGAAAAACATTGATAGAGATCATCGGTACAAGCATAATCGGCAGACTGCAAGCATAACCGGCAGACAACGAGCACACCCGACAAAAACAAAAGTCACAAGATAATGCTAAGTATGGAATTGACCGATGAACACTGACAAGTATTAACACCGATGAAATAAATAGGACATCACCGATGGTTCAATGACATAACACAAAGATCATCACCGATGACACAATTTTGAGAACAAAACTGACGGAGCACAAAAAGGCATACCCGATGAATAGTTCAAGAAAGGAACACCGACAACAAAGAAAACCAATAGAGTGATAGAGAAGCCCGACCATTAGAACCAACAGTTAGTTAGAGAACCCACAAATAGTGGATCTGAGTCTTACACGATAGATAAAGCATTGTAATTATATTTTTAGAGTTTTAATTTGTTTTAAATCATTACTTGAGGGTCAAGAAAGCATAATGTAAAACATATCTAACTAAAGATCAAGGTCGAGTTGTAAACCTTGGATCTAGTATAAATAGATGTTCAATCAATTGCCAATTATGAATTCATTATTGTTGATAACCACGAAGAGCATCAAAAGAGTAAAAGACAGAATTCATGCAAAGTTCAGAAATAGATCACACTTGTTATCAAGAACACACAGAGGCTACCGACGAGCAGACAAAGTTATTATTCAATCATGAAAAGATGATTACTCATACATAGGAAGCTTTATTGGATCTGTTATCAGCAATTAGAGATTGCATACATCATCATATCAAAGACTTATGTAGTTGCATTCTAACAAGTGCATCACATCTAAAATCATTTTGTAGAAGGTGGACTTAACTGTTCTTTACAAATCTCTTAACAGAGTGCACACTTAACAGTGTTGCTAAAGCTTCAAACAAAGTAGATCTTAACAGGTATCCACTATAATACTCCTAACAGGGTAGGTCATCATAAGTGACCAATTGTAAGCCTTAACCAGCCCCTTCTTATCTGCAGATAGTGAAGTCTTTTGGGTAACAATCCCCATCGCAGTTTTTACTTCCTAACAGGATTTTTCTATGATATCATATCTTGTGTCATGTGTTATCTATTTTTATGAATGTTTCTTGTATGGTTACATATTAAATAAATTATGTTATGATTTCATATACATAAAGAAAGTTGAATAGTTAGATAAGATAATTTATAAACTAATGACTAAGGGTTAATGTGCTAACCAAGAAAAGTTTTAGAGGTATTGATTCACCCCTCCCCTCTCAGTACATCATTCCAATATAATTACAACAATTGGTATCAGAGCTAAGTCTCTTTCTTGAAAATCTCAAAGACTTAAGAGAAAAGATCAGAGCAATGGAAAAGTATAGATTGGACATGACTATTGAGAATGAGCAGTTACAGATGCAGATAACCTATGAGCAGTATAAAGAGGCGAGAGTCAACTTAAGAAAGCTTCTTGATGAAAGAAAGATTATGGCAACTAGGCTAAATGAGAAGGACTACAAAGAATCAGAAATACAAGATTACTTTGATACAAAAGAATCATCAACAAGAAAAGCTTCAGACACATTAGTAGAAGAAATCACAAGTCTACAAGAGGTCAATCTACATCTGACAAAGAAAATCAAGATGCTGCAAATCGGTCAAGAAAATCAAATGGTGAAAATGATTGATGTCATGAATGATGCAAGAAAAGCTGAAAATGAAAGAACACTATCCATTGATGATAGGAGGAAAATAACAGAAAAGCTGCAATAGAAATAATTAGAGATTCAAAGACTTACTGAGCATCACAATGAGGTTACCAACCAGATTATTCTTATGAGTCAAGAAGAAAACAGACTAAATACAAAACTCATTGAAAGAATATAGATTATCGGTGAGCTAAGAGAAGAGAATGAAAAATTGAAGCATGAAATCAAAGTCCAGAATCAACACAACAAATTGATCAAGAAATTTGAAGATAGCAAAAAAAGGATGGATGATTTTCTTGATGGACAGAGAAGGGTCAACAACTACACATGATTAGGGTACAACGAGAATGGTGAATCTTCTAATCAAGATCAAAGGAATGCTTTCACAACCCCAAGATCCAAGAAGGTGTCATGCAATCACTATGGAAAACCTGGCCACACCTCAAACATCTGCAGAAGAAAAAAGAAAGGTATTTCTTAAGCACAATCTATGTTCATTGGTAATTGTTATAAATGTCAAAAGAAAGGACAAAAGGCACATGAGTGCAGATCCAAAGTGACAAATCCAAAGAGAAAAACCTACATGGACAATTACTATCCTACCTGCAAGATGAATGGACATACACATGAAGAGTGATGGAAAAAGAACAAGGCCTGGACACCAAAAGAAACTGATAATAGCCACAAACCAACAAGAGTAGGTAACCCATATGTTTGTGACTATAACACATGGGTAAACTGCATAGCATGTGGAAGGTATGGTCATATTGCTGCCAACTATATGAGAAAGTGGACCAGAAGGTCAAGAGGTTGGACCAATCTAGGTATGGCATGTTTGCATTGTCATAAGGTTGGACATGTGATAAAAGATTGAAAAAACTGACTGACAGATACAAGTACTCATCCCAATGGAAATACCATTGATGACATCAAGAGAATGAGAAACAAGATGTGGGTAAAAGCCACAAACACTGAAGGTGCAGGAACAAGAAATTCAAATGATGACACCCCATCCAATGGATTCAGTGACATCACTACATCCAACTAAAATGCACAAGTATGTATGGAACTGCATTATGAAAAGTTATATTATGCATCGGTTCCATTACACATAGTTCATATTGTAATATTAGCATGAATAAAGATGCAATTTATTCTTATTTGTTAAACTGTTGAAAAGAAACCATTGGTTATTGGGCACAATTTTCATCCGTGAACACACACAGAAGTTAGCACTACTTACCAGAATGTATCGGTCATTACACAAATGCCAAATTGCTAAGTGTAAACCAATGGAAATCGGTGAACCTTGAGGCAATGAAAGCTGTCTTCACCACTTTACCGACCATCATCGGTGAAGTCACCAAAGCTGCTAGCAACCTTGATGGTTTGCATAGAAACTGAAGATGTTATGAATGCCTCTACCAATGAACTCAGTCTTTGTATATCGATGAGTTGGTTAGTATTAATGATAACTTAGGGTACAAAAAGTTATAAAAGCCCGACGGGTAAACTCATTTTCACACCCGTGATTTTTGAGCAGAGCAAAGCAGAGTAGAGTGATTTCAAAGCAATTTGGAGTGCCAACCAGCAGAAATCAATTTGACACAAAGCACTCACATTCATAGGAAATCAAAGAGAATCAGTAAGTAACCACATTCACCGACCGCACTATTTTATTTGTGAAAAGCCCTAAATTTCTGCAATGCGATGGCATTGACTTCTAGAGTTGAAAAGATTAAGGAAAATAAGATGAAAATGTTCAAGATTGTCAGTAGAGGCTCTTGTGCTGAACCCAAATTCAAGCTATGACCAGAAATAGCATCACAACCTGATGATTCTGGAGCATTCTCCAGAATCCCACCTAGGGTTTTGCTGGTAGAGGGCGTAAGGTCCTATATACACTGCAAGATCTCAGAAATAGGAGATCTAGACCTAGATAATGTGTACAGGGCACTATGTGATGATGCTGGAAATCTCAAAGAATAGCATAAACATCTGGAAGTGAAAGGATGCATGAATGCACTGCATTTTCCCAAAGTCTTAAAAATAGAGTGGATAAAGATTGTTCTTAGCAGAATGCACAAGACTCTATGGCTTAATAAGCCAAAGCCAATAAAAAAGGATGTTATTCACATAGTTACTAGTTATCCTACGATCAACAAACCACAAGCTCACAAGAACCCATCCCTGGCGAAAGTTGAAAAACTGACTGGTGCTAAATCAGACAAAAGAGCACTCAAGGTCAACACCATTACCGACGTAGAGTTGAAGTTTGGAGCATGTGTTGTTGGATATAAAATCTTCCAAGTGAGAAGAATGAATAGAATATCAAGTAATACCATGAGCATAGCATACAAGATCATCAAACAAGGAAAGAAGATGGATCTTGCAGAGATCCTGTTACATCAACTGGAAGAGAACATGTGCACTATAAGATCTTAAAGAACAAACACTTGTAAGTTTGGTTCCCTCATAATGTGCATATTCTTTTACTTTGAAGAATACTTTCCTTCAATAGGAAAAGTTGTATGGGACACAAGTAGACCTATAACCATTTAGATAGGTGAATTCATAGAATCACTAGGAACATATTTTGATAATGTAATGCATGAGTATTTCAAAACCATTAAGGAAATGTTGCAAACTAGAACAAGGATTCCTAAAAATATGATAGAGGAACACAGAGAAAATATATGTTTCATGGTAGATACTGATTTCACGTATATCCAAGTAGTAGTACCTAGGAAGTCGTGGCTTTCACGGTTAGAATATGAAACCAAAGTAGGACTAGCCAACGAGTGCATTGAGGCACTACTGAATGACCCAGTGGACAACAAGCAACAAAGATTTTGCACCTATGAAGAGGCCAAATAAAAGATTAAAATAAATCTTGTTATCAAGAAAGCTATAAAATAGTCAAACAGAATGGTGAAGAAACTGAAAAATAACTTGAATATATGTTCTGAAGATGAAGAAGAACAAGAGGGTAATGAGGAAATCACCGAGGACTAGCTACCGATTAGTGATACAGTAGAGGAAAAAGAATGAGAGGAAGAATAGTCTGATTCACCACCTCCTCCTCCACCTAAGAAGTCAAGAATGAGGAGTCACAGCAAAGGATGCAACTCCTACTCCCATGATAAAAGGAAAGGTGTATAAAAGGAAACCTGACACATCAAAGGGAAAATAACCAGTTAGGAAACCTACCAAAAGGAGAAAATTTGTTCAGACAAATGAGGATATAGAGGACTTGGCTATGGATGAGCCTGACACTGCAATTAAATAAGCAAAGGAAACATCAAAGGTGACATCAACCCATGAAAACATTGATGAAATATGTAAGTACATTTCAGAAGCATCATCTATTGGACATCCTAAGATTAAGAAATGGTTGAAATGGGATTCTATAGAACAAAATAAAATTGAAGATGCAATTATAGCCAAAATGTGCAGACACTATTATGTCCCACTTCAATTCACTACACGTGATGTACCACAAGAATTGTTGATTAGATTATCTTCTAGGTTCACATTTGCACTCCATGAGGAGAAATAGATAAGAGAAAGAGTACTTGTTTCTCTTATGCCTCCTGAATCAAAAAGGGAAGAAATAAATGAAATTATGGAGAAATATGAGAAAAAGTTCTCACCCAAACTGAGAGCATACAAGTTTCTAGAAGAGAAGTTTATAGAGCTAGAACAAGAAGCTCATGACAAATGGAGCAAGATAATCAATCCTGCTAAGGAGAGAAGTTATGAGAAGGAAATTGTCACTCAGGGAGATAACTCAACAGTTGAGTTAGATAGTGAAGAAGTTCAAATAATCGGCCAGAAATAGGTTTATATTGTAGATGAAGAATGGCCTGACAAAAGTGAGGAAAATCAAGTACCAGAAATTCCAATTCACATCAGTTTAGATGATGAAGAAGTTACCTAAGAAGAGTTAACAATAAAAGGTAACTTAGATGATGATATTATTGGAAAGTGACAATGCAAGCAATTGTTATTTTTTCATTACTGTCAAACCTTTACTGGTGAGACTATTGTTATCTGTTTGAGTACCATATCTATTGTTGATGAAGAAGATTTAACAAGAAGACCAAGTGAATGGTTGAGTTAAGGAAACTAAAAGGGTACTTGATCAGTTGGCACTCTGGAAAAGTAATTTATTGTTTATCTTTCAAAGACAATTTTTCTGGTTGTTCGGTGTCGAGCAAGTTTGGCTTGTGCCAAGAAAAGTTGCTTGTGATGAGAAAAGTTGCTTGTGATGAGAAAAAAGTTTCTCAATGACGAGCACCATTGAAATTACAAAGTGGAAACAGTGATGTTGGCTGACTTACAGTAATTGGATTAATGATGAGATTTGAGATCTCTGGCTGACTTACTTGATTTCATTGGGATATGTAATGTTAATTAAAGATTGATCCATGTCATTTAATGTATGGGTAAATATAATTAATGCATGGTTTCAATATTTAATTAGAGACTACTTTGGAGAAGTAAATGCAATACAAAGATGGAATGATCCGTTGGATCTGACCTAACCTAAGATCTACGATCTTGTTTAAGAGGAAAAATATTTATCTGACCTAGATAGAGAGGTATATGATAACCTCAAGGGGTTATTCATTGTGTGATAGAGTGTATGTGTATGCAAGAGGTTTGCATAGCTGATTTACTGTTTGGCATGATCTAGCAGAGAAGGAAAAAGGTAGAAGTAGAGTGTTGCATGTGTGATTGCTTGACGGATTTCCAAGCAAATCAGAAGGTTGAAATGACAATGCAGGCTATCCAGTAAGTTAACATCAAAGTTGTAATTGGATCTGAATTACAAAGTAAGTTGTATGTAGTAGATCACAAACTGCTGATTACTTTCTTACCATTGTATCAGTTAAAATCCTTTAACAAGGTTGACTTAACAGTCATTTGTATAAATCCTCTAACAAGGTGACATTTAGGTGAAATGTTCTAAGTCCTCTAACAAGGCCACTCCTGACAGGGTGATTAAATCCTTTAACCAGGTCACACCTAGCAGTGTGTTATTGTAACTTTAATAGGGTTGGCTCCTCACAGGGCATCACTTCAGAAGAGTGAAAACTTGGTAGCATGTTACAGGTGGTTTTTCCCATATTAGGTTTCCATGCTAAATAATTGTGTCAACTTGTGTGAATGATTATGGTTTTCTTTATTGTTATGTTTCTACAAGCTAATTTCAATTGACAGTAATCTGTATGAATAAGTTGTTGACTTATGCTACTGCTGCCGAGTAGATCTGAAGTATAGAAAGTTTTTATTTGCTACATCTAGACCTGAGGATAACTGATTCACCCCTCTCCTCTTATTTATTCTAAATTCATTCAAACAAATGGTATCAGAGCATTGTTCTCCTGAAAATAGTTTGAAGGTACTTGGAGCGAAAAGATCAAGATGTATAAGAAGGAGGTTTCTAAGCTAAACAAAGATAACTTCCCTGCATGGCAGAGCTTGATGAAACTACATTTGGCCAGTATTGGAAATGATGCTAAGTGACATATTGAACATGCCTATGTACCACCTACTACTCCTCTCACAGCTACACAATTGAAAGAAAAGCAAGAGCATAATCAAGCAATGTTGGAGATCGCCTCCTCTTTGAGTTATTGAGAGTTTGATGATAAAAAGAGCTGCACAAATGCAAAGCAGATGTGGGACAAACTAGCCACTGTCTATGGTGGAGACACAAATGTGCTGAGAGCTAAATCAGAAAGTATAAGAGGTAAGTTTGATGAGATGAAAATGAAAGAAGGTGAAAATGTCATTCAGTACTATGGTAGGGTAAAAGAAGTTGTGAATGCCATTAGAGGGGCTAATGGAACAATTGATGAGAACACCATTATGAGAATTGTACTAAGAACTTTACTTCCTGTATATTCTATTAGAGTTCTTACAATTCAAGAATTGAGATGTACTCCTAACAATAATCTGAATCTAGAAAATCTGATAGGCAGACTCACTGCATTTGAAATGTCAAATTATGATAACTATAATCCCCAAGGGATTGATTATGCTTTTAGATCAGAGCTTGTTCTCAATAAACCTAAGAAGGGAAAGAAACATGTGGATAGTGATAGTGACTCTTCTGATGATGATCTTGAAGAACTTGAAGCACTTATGGAAAAAAATTCTTTCCAAAGGAAAAGGAAAATACAAAGGTAAACTTCCTATTATTTGTTTTTCATGCAACAAAGTTGGTCATATAGCTGCTAGATGTCCTGACAAAAATGAAAAAGATGAAAGAAGGGACAACAAATAAAAATAATACAAGATAGAAAGGATGACCGAGACTTCAAGAAATATAAGGACTACAAAGACAAAGGTAAGAAATCTTGTTATATTGCTGAAGAAACTTCTGACAATGACACTAATAATTCTGATGACAATGATATAGAAGTTGTTTATGTTTCTATGAAAGAAGATTCTGATGATGATGAGAAAAATGCACTAATATCTTATATGAGTAAAAATGATTGTTGGATCATTGACAGTGATTGTTCCCATCATATGACTAGTGACAAAGATAAGTTTGAAACACTAAATCAATGTAAAGGAGGATATGTAAAATTTGGTAATGATTCACCATGTCTTATCAAAGGTAAAGGATTGATTAACCTGACTAACAAAATCAGATGTGATGATGTGTATTGGGTTGATGATCTTAAATATA
>MU224846.1:843464-864062 GCA_018584345.1 Thuja plicata | reverse complement strand
TGATGATTATTCAAGGATGATGACTGTAATGTTTCTCAAAGAAAAATCTGATGCATTCCAGTTATTTAAATGGTACTTAGCTAAAGTTGAAAAGGAAATAGGCAAAATTTTGAAATTCTTAAGATCTAAAAGAGGTGGAGAGTTTATTTCTAATGAGTTTAATAGGTTTTACAATGACCGAGGCATAAAGAGACAGATGTCCACACCCAGGACTCCTCCACAAAATGGTATTGCTGAACGAAGGAACAAATGTATTATGGACTGTGCAAGAACACTAATGATACAGGAACATAGGGAAACAATGGCACTTGACAAGGCAAGAGACATTATCCAACAACTTGTTCCTGAGGTGAAACTTGAACAAAATGCTACAGTTAAGGAGCAAATTTTTGTTCTTACCGACACCATCACAAATCAAAATATAGATGCAAAACAAGCTATGGAAGAACAAGCAGAGAAAAAGTATCAATACAAGTTAATTGATAAGATCAGCCAAGAAGTAGTAGTGAACAAGGTAAATCTCTCTAAACTAACTGATCAATTAGAGCCAATGATTGCTGAGGCAATTACCTTAGTTCAAAAGATGTGCATTCTTGAAAAGTTTACAAAAGAAAATAGTGACAAGTTAGCAGAAATAGATTGTAATGTCACAATAAGTGGACAAAGCCTAACCTCAAATGCAGACAGTATAAAGGTGCATCATGACAAGGTCATTGAGGCTAATAGGCTGAGGCAAGAAATATGGGATGTTGAAACACAATTAAGAGGTGAGATTACTGAAATACAGGCACACATCTTTCCTAATCTTACTATTCTACAGCTGCATATTTCTAAAGCTAGAAACTTAATTGCAACCCTAGAGATGTCTGTAATAGACAACATCTATGATATACACGTAAGGATATCACTTGAGCACATGGCTCTAGAAATGCTGAAGGATAAATGGGATAAGATGATGGAGGATATCAAGTCCTCACATTCCCACATTTTTGACAAGATGTAAGTACCCTCTCCTTTATTATCAAAAAAGGAGGAATAGAAAGGAAATGTATATTGTATATATAGAAGGAACAGATATGTAAAGATAGTTTTGTACAATATATAAAAAAAAAAGTACATAAGGAAATGTATATATACTTACACTTACTGTCATATACATAGGGGGAGTCATTCAAATGACTAAGGAAGAAGTAAACACAGGTGTACATACTAATACATTCAGTATGTTGCACATATAATGTTTTTGATACTAATGTCAAAGGGGCTGATTGATGAAATTAATTTTTCCATTAGTACACTTAGTGAAAAACATTGACAGAGATCATCGGTAGAAGCATAACTGGCGGACTGCAAGTATAATCGACAGACAACGAGCATACCCGATAGAACAAAAAGTCATGAGAAAATGCTAAGTATGGAATTGACCGATGAACACTAACAAGTGTTAACACCGACGAAGTAAATAGGACATCACCAACGGGTCAATGACATAACACAAAGATCATCACCGATGACATAGTTTTGAGAACAAAACTGACAGAGCACAAAAAGGCATACCTGACGAACAGTTCAAGAAAGGAACACCGACAACAAATAAAACTGACAGACTGACATAGAAGCCCGACCATCAGAACCAACAGTCAGTTAGAGAACCCGCAAATAGTGGATCAGAGTTTTACACGACAGATAAAGCATTGTAATTCTATTTTTAGAGTTTTAATTTTTTTTAAATCATTACTTGAGGGTCTAGCAGGCATAATGTAAATGTTTTAAAGAATCCTAATAGATCTAAAACATATCTAACTAAATATCAAGGTCAAGTTGTAAACCTTGGATCTAGAGTTAACTTGCGAAGCGTGAATCAAGAATAGAGCTAAAATATAGTATAAATAGATGTTCAATCAATTGTGAATTATGAATTTATTATTGTTGATAGCCATGAAGAGAATCTAAGGAGCAGAAGGCAGAATTCATGCAAAGTTCAGAAATAGATCACACCAGTTATCAAGAACACATAGAGGCTACCGACGAGAAGACAAAGGTATTATTCAATCATGAAAAGATGATTACTCATACATAGGAAGCTTTATTGGATCTGTTATCAGTAGTTAGAGATTGCATACATCATCAGATCAAAGACTTATGTAGTTTCATTCTAACAAGTGCATCACATCTAAAATCCTTTTGTAGAAGGTGGACTTAACCATTCTTTACAAATCTCATAACAGAGTGCACACTTAACAATGTTGCTAAAGCTTCAAATGAAGTAGATCTTAACAGGTTTCCACTGTAATACTCCTAACAGGGTAGGTCATCAGAAGTGACCAATTGTAAGCCTTAACCGGCCCCTTCTTATCTGCAGATAGTGAAGTCTTGTGGGTAACAATCCCCACCGTAGTTTTTACTTCCTAACAGGAGTTTTCTGCGATATCATATCTTGTGTCATGTGTTATCTATTTTCATGAATGTTTCTTGTATGGTTACATATTAAATAAATTATGTTATGATTGCATATACATAAAGAAAGATGAATAGTTAGATAAGATAATTTACAAATTGATGACTAAGGGTTAATGGGCTAACCAAGAAAATTTTTAGAGGTACTGATTCACCCTTCCCCTCTTAGTACATCATTCCAATATAATTCCAACAATAGGATGTAGTTTTAGTTTTGTTCATTTAGAGATGTCACTTGGCACATTTTGAGATGGCATATATGCCACATTGGACACGTTGAAATATTGATTTTGTAGACATTTTGAAATTGCAAGTGCCATATTTGTATATTGAGATACTTCTGATACTTTTTCTACTTTCTATATATAAAACATTTTCATTTTTATATTATATTTGTGTCATCTTTTATATACACATTTATTATTCATGTATATGGAATTGAATGGTGAAGTTATATCTTGACTATGATTATGATTGTTATATCTTGATGTTATATGTTGAAGTTATATTTGATTATCATTATGATTTAAATTATATCTTGTTGAAGTTATATGTTAATTTGTTTGAATTTGTTATAATAGATGCAATAATTTATCGTGATCACTCAAATTCTTCTTTGTTTTGTAATAATACCCAAATCCTTCCTTCAATAGTACATCAACTTATAGACTATTTTTGGTTGTTTTATCCAAAACTTTCTAAAAGACTTCCAAAACTAATAAGTGCTTTAGATACCCTTTATCAAGTTATAAAACATATGTCAAACTCAATCGACATTTTTTTGTATCATCATGCTAAAAACTTGTTGTCCTCGGTCACATACCTTGGGGACACTTGGGTCGAGCATGGTCGCGAGCATTCCAGTGACTCTATTGGTGGAATGAATTTTTCACTGGAATTTACCTAACCAACCAGAGCCTATGGAATAGATAGCTCGATGCTAGGATGGACAGTTTGAAAGATACACTACGAAGCTACTTTCAACTGACCCTCACTGCAAGTTTTGGCATCGACTGAGATTGCCTTGCCAAACAGAAACGAAGTCGAATCACCCAAAACTGGGACAGGTTTTTGTAGACCTTAGAAACACAATCCCATAGCCCCTAACATTTTGTTGATACCTCTCACAAGGTCTGAGATACGAGCATTGGAAGATCACTGCCCAATCGTGCTTAGTGCACCTTGGGGACACTTGGCTAAAGCATGGTCGCGAGCGTTCCAGTGACTCCGTGGGCGGAATGGGTTTATCACTAGTTTTTACCTAGCCAACCAGAGCCAATGGAATATATGGTTTGATGCCAAGATAGACCATTTGAAAGATACACTACGAAGCTACTTTCAATTGACTCTCATTGCAAGTTATGGCATCGACTGAGATTGCCTTGCCAAACACAAACGAAGTTGAATCACCCAAAACTGGGAGGGGTTGTTGTATACCTTGGCAACATGAGCTTGTATCCCCTGACATTTTTTGGATAACTCTCACGAGGTCTGAGATACAAGCCTTGGAAAATTGCTGCCCAATTGTGCTTAGTGCAACTTGGTGACACATGGGCCGAGCGTGGTTGTGAGCATTCTAGTGACTCCATGGGTGGAATGGGGTTTTCACTAGTGTTTACCCAACCAACTAGAGTCAATAGAGTATATGCTTTGATGCCATGATCGACCATTTGAAAGATACACTACAAAGCTACTTTCAATTGACCCTTATTGCAAGTTTTGGCATCAACTGAGATTGCCTTGCTAAACATAAACGAAGTTGAATTGCCTGAAAATGGGAGAGGTTGTTCTAGACCTTGGAAACACAATCTTTTATCCCTTGATGTTTTGTCAATATCTCTCATGAGGTCCGATATGTTAGCTCTTTTTCTTGTAGCACAACCCTAAAATGACAATATACTTATATACTTGAATGCAAACTCCTTTTTATGCAAGAGAAAGGCTAATTGATGAGGTATTTGATAATAATGGGGATACCTATTATCACCTCCTTCTTTTTTGAGCTCCACAAACTTAGGTAGGTATTACCTATAACAGATTATTGATTCTTCAGTCAATATATTTAGAGGACTAGTTCATTCACTGGTTTGTTACTTCTGACCTCACTGTAACAACTTATAAAATACCTTGGGGATTGAAATGATTAATTTAAAATAGAGTACTATAAGCTAGGCTATGGTATTGATAACATGAATCAATGAGATATGGATTCTCATCCTTCTTCCTTTTGATTTTAGTAGAGGCAACCTAATGATCCTCTCTTCAAGGAATCAGCAAACTAAACTATACCATAAGAATACAATCACTTGAATGGAATTTTTTTTTTTTGTAGTGTATGTGATTAAGTAATTTGAAAATATTGGATTGAAATCAATTAATTAGCAAACATAAAACCAGTGCCTAAACCCTGGGCTATGAGTCAATATCTTGAATAAATCCACAATAAGGCAATCAATAAAATACTTGCAACAAAGATAGAATACGTTATATACTATCCTCTTCCTAAAAATTTATCATCAAATTCTCAAACTAATGCTATTTTCCTTGGGATTACTTGAAACAATTTAATCCTTCCTTGAAGGAACTTACAAGTAACTGCACAACCACCTTATGATCAGTATGCTTAAATGCCTTACAGATAAACACACAAGAACTATAATAGAAATGTAAAGAGATAATTCAGATGTAGAAAAGAGATTGCAAAATATTTCTATTGATGTCTTAAAGCTTAGAATACATATAGATAGATAAATAGTATAAAGGTTCAGACACAATTTTTAGTCTGCCTTGTAATTCTATTTAAACTTCCAACTCTCTCCCTTTTTCCAAAATGGTTTACAATTACATACTTATAGTATCAAATCATCTTGGAATCCTTAAGACAAGGATGCAACAAGCTTTAGATGATTTGAAGACCCAACCCTTAAAACATAGTAAAGACAAAATACAAGAAATACCCAAGCAGTGGATGGACAAAATTGTAGAATGAAATCAGATTTGCACTTTATCCTTTTGTGAGCTCTAGCACCTTTGTCTGTAGTTGTTCAAGATAGCATCTGATATTATATTGAGATCTAGTGACTTCCATTTCAGGCTAACCTACACTATTCTTTAAGATTATTAACTTCCCTGTGCTCAAAGAGCAGGTGCCAGGTGTCCTTTATTCTTCATCCATGATATCTAAGTCAACTATGATAGACCTTTTTTTCTTGGGCTTTGTCATGATGTCCCATGTTGTCACATCTTCCTCCTTAGGCCACTAAAAATTCTAAATACTTTCCAGTTAAGCCTTCTGCCTTTCCCACCTAGCATCTTTTATGCTTTTAACATATGCGATGAACTTATTGCAATTTGACTTTGCCTTTATTGCTTCATCCAAAAGTTTATTGTACCTCTCCATATCTAATTCTCCTAGATCAGATACATAAATGTCCTTGTTGGGAAGCACATTATCAAACTTTGATCCCCATAACCCTAATGTCTTGATCTGATCATCCTTGGTTCTAATGGGGGTATAAACCTATTTTTAACTCACCCCAAACATTTTTAACCTCACCTCAATCTAATTTTCTTTTCCTTTGAAAAAGGACAAGGTGGCCCCAATCTTCTCTATCTCTATGCTGACCATAGTTACTATTTCTGGCAAATCTAACCTTAACAGTTGCACTGATGCCAACCTCTCAAAAAGCGATGTCCTACCAAACCAGGTTGAATAATATGGATTTAAAATTGTCAGGAAATTAGTGACTTATACTTGTAGGCCTGGCAGCTTGCCATAAGCCCCATACACCACTTCAATCTTATCTTTGATGGTGTTAATTATATGCTGCAAAATTGAAGCCAATGCCTCCAAAACAACATTATTATGCGATGTGACTCCTAGCTCTATTCTAGCAAGTATCTCCCCTATATCTTCTATTTGGATTTCAACATCCATCACTTCCTTTGGCTCAACAGGGGTAGGTTCTATTATTTCTAGTAACTATTTGGTTAACTCTTTTATGAGTTTCTCTTGTTCTTTGATCTTTACCAATGCTAGCTCTCTATCTTTAACAATATCACTAGTATCTCTAGTGAGTTTCTGCAATTTTTCTGATAGTTGGGTTGTCTTTGCCTCATTGAGCTGCACAAAATGAGTCAATACTTGGGATATCTCCAAATCCCCTATATTTTGGAGTGTCTATATGATCTTATTACCCTCCATTTTTTCTTGAAGATTTAGAAGGGCTGGATTTTGATCTTTAGGAGCTAAGATTCACATTGCAAGTGCCTAAGACCTAGGGTTATATCCAAACCCTCTGATCATATCTCCAAACTGAGTTTTTGATGATAATTTAACATCAGGTTGTCTTCTTATTTGATCAATTATAAATTCTGAAGACAAATCCGAGCCTTCCACAAATAATACCCCACTCGGCTTGACCAATTGTCTTTCTTTTTCTAGTGTAATTTCCTCAGATTCAGGATCATAATCCTACCAAGTCTGTAAAGCCTCTTGGGTGACTGGATCACCACCTTCTAATTGTAACTATTTTCCAACTTGTTGTTTCTTATTCCATATGGGGAAATCCTTGAATTCTTTTGTCCTAATGAAGTTTTCATCCTTGAGGAATTATTCTTGATGCATCAACCTCTCATCTGTACATGACCTAAGAGGTAATTCTTCCTCTTCTTCTGCATCTTTTTGCAGTTTCTTCCCTACCCTGATTTGTTTTCTCAAAATGTGATCATAGGGCCTATCTCTAGATATTCGAATTCCAATTCTATTTGTCTTCTTCTTCCTAGAAGATTCCCCTATTTCTATTTTTTGTCTCTTGGGTGGGGGCTCATTTGTAACTTCCTTCTCCAGGACCTCTGTTAGGTCAATGATATCCTCTCCTTCAACTGCCTGCTCTTTTGCAACTGGTTGATAATCTAGATAGGTAGTGGGTGAAGGATAGCCCTCATCACTGTCATCATATTCAAACTTTGAATGCTCTTTGTGGCCTTTCTTTGGAACCACTAATGCATCTTCTAATTTATTGCATAGGAGAGTATGAGATTCAATCATAGCATCTAGCCTTTTCAAATAAGGCATATCAGGGTAGAAACCACCAAACTTCATTCCTCTTCTTTTCACCTGCCTCTCTAGGTCCATAAGTTCATTGAGCTTAATTTCTCTTTTGTCCACCTCCTCATCCTCTAGAATATTTCTGATTAAATCCTCCTCCATGCACTCTTCATGTTCTTTTGTGTAGGGGATGGTTGGTTTCAGCAATTTCTTAGCACTAAGGATGAAACCCTCTATATCAACATACCTGTGCAGGGCAACATTCATCCTATAATGATTCATCCAGTTGTTCACCGGGTCTAGAGCCTTCTTCCCAATAGTAAAATTATAAATCTTAAATTGCCTTAGGGAAAAATTACCCTTCCTGTGTTGTGCCATATGCTCTTTATCTATCAAAATGAGCTGCCTAATGAACTCCATTGCAACTATCCTCGGTGGCACATGGAACGGTAATATATGGGGAGGGTGGGTACAACCATATACCCTTATCAGTGTGAAGTTCTTCTCATAATATAAGTCTCCCCAATTATGGTCTCCTGGCCATTTATCAAGAGTTGTATTACCTTAACAGGCAACCTAGTCTTATCAACACCTAAGCATTTAAGAATTGGATAAATTATCCAATTTTCAAAGGCACAAAACTCTTGTTCCCTGGAGGTATAGTTCCACACTCTGATCTAGAATTGAACAGGGTTGGACTTGCCATTGTGAAACCTTTGTGGTTGCAGAAACTGACAGCTCATCAGTGGAAAATTGTAGTATAGGATCAAATACGTAAGGATTGAATAATGCATAAATTTTGGATGATCCTTATTGGTTTGTATATCTATAAATCCCTAGTGCATTGTATCAATGATATACTAGATGTAGTCATAATTAGAAGTGGTATGGAGGCTCTGCATATCTAGCACCATCATTAGATCAATCATTAGATCAATGGTTATCTCCAAATCATTTGATCTTTTAACTTAACCATTTATTTTATGGAGACATCATGACTAAAGAATTTCTTAACTATTCTTCACCTTTGGTCACATCGGAGACTTGGCACCCGTGGTTTCTCTATGTCGCTGGACAATTTCCTCAACTCATGTTTCATCCAAAGACCTCATAGCTAAAAACTTTAGTCTCTTAATCCTGTAATTATTTTATCTTTATAATTTGCATCTGGAGACAACGCGACCACCGTTGATCTCATTTTCCTTGGCATCTGATGGTTGTTGCTAAGTCTCGTAAACTTCATCACAAACCCTAATCTTTTATGAGACTTAGCGACAAATGGACGCGTGTCTTACCTTTTCCTCTTGTCTCCTAATCGCTAGATAACTTTTGAATTTTCAATTTTATCACGCGAATACCATTAGATTATATCTAAAATCAACAGTTATCACTGAATCTCATAATCTTTAACTTAACTCATCTTTCATCCTGAGATTCGGCGACAACACTATTTTTAATCTGACATCTAACCTGGGTTTATCCAGAGACTTAGCAACTGTTGAATCTCCAGGTCACTTGATGACTTCTAAAATGTAGCTTTAATAAGGAGACTTCTTGACTATCATCAAATTTTAGATGAGATGAACAGTTGTTGCCAAGTCTCCAACTCTTTTACTTAACTCACATTTTGATTATGAGACTTGGCGATAATAGTAAAAATTTAACACAAAATTAACTCATGACCATAGGTTACATCAGGAGATAATGCGACTGAGTAATCTCAAAGTCACCAAATAAGATTACTAACTCTAATTTCATTAGGAGACAACACGACCACCATTATATTATATCTGAAATCAATGGTCTACATCAATTCTCATAACCATTTTAGCATATTTTGTTTCATTAAGAGACTACGCGACTAAATCTTTTTGCCAAGTCTCGAGATCATAAGGAATATTCACTCTTTCTCATGAGACAAGGTGACTAAAATATTAGCACATGTAAATAAATTAGACATAAGTTATGAAAAAGGTAACATGAAAATAGAACTCGCTTGAGAGATTTAGGGCTTTTTTGCATTTTGAATAAAAATGACCTAAAGGCTCAAGGTTTTTGACATTTTCAAATAAATTTAGGGCTAAAGCATTATTTGTAGAGGTATGCAAACAGTTTTAGACATGATTTTTAACCTTCTAGGCATAGGAATGACAATCACTTCAAAAAATTTACAGGGTGAACACAAAAATAGGAAATACAACCAACACGAGATATGAGCCTTGGAAAATAACTGTCCAATCATGCTTAGTGCACCTTGGGGACACTTGGGTCGAGCATGGTCATGAGTGTTCCAGTGACTCCATTGGTGGAATGGGTTTGTCACTAGTGTTTACCTAGCCAACCAGAGCTGATGGAGTAGACAGTTTGATGCCAGGATGGACTATTTAAAAGATACCATATGAAGCTACTTTCAACTGACCCTCATTGAAAGTTTTGGCATCAACTGAGTTTTCCTTGCCAAATGAAAACAAAGTTGAATAAAAAAAAACTGAGAGAGGTAGACCTCAGAAATACGATCCTGTAGCCCTTAACGGTTTGTATATGCCTCTCACAAGGTCCAAGATAAGATCCTTGGAAGATCGCTTCCCAATCCTGCTTAGTGCACCTTGGGGACACTTGGGTCTAGCATGGTCGTGAGCATTCCAGTGACTCTATGGGTGGAATGGGATTGTAAATGGAATTTACTTGGCCAACTAAAGCTGATAGAATAGACGGTTTGATGACAGGATGAACCGTTTGAAAGATACACTACAAAGCTACTTTAAACTTTCCCTTATTGCAAGTTTTGGCATCGACTAAGATTGCCTTGCCAAACACAAATGAAGTTGAATCGTCCAAAAATAAGAGAGTTTGTTTTATACCTTGGAACCATGATCTCATAGCCCCTAAGTTTTTTTCAATACCTCTCACGAGGTCCAAGATATGAGCCTTGGAAAATTGCTTCCCAATCGTGCTTAGTGCACCTTGGGGACACTTGGGTTGAGCATGGTCGCAAGCATTCCAGTGACTTTGTGGGTGGAATGGGGTTGTCACTAGAATTTACCCAACCAATCGGAGCCAATGGAGTAGACACTTTGATGCAAGGACAGACGGTTTGAATTATACACTACGGAGCTACTTTCAACTAACCCTCACTCCAAGTTTTGGCATCGACTGAGATTGCCTTGCCAAATGGAAATGAAGTTGAATCACCCAAAAAAGAGAGAGGTTTTTGTAGAGCTCAAAGTAAAAATCATGTATCCCCTGATGGTTTATCTATATCTCTCACGAGTTCTGAGATACAAGCCTTGGAATATCGCTGCCCAATTATACTTAGTGCACCTTGGGGACACTTGGGTCTAGCGTGGTCACAAGCATTCTAGTTACTCTATGGATGGAATGAGTTTGTCACTAATGTTTACCCAACCAACCAGAGCTTATAGAATAGATGGTTTGATGCCAAGATGAACCATTTGAAATATACACTACAAATCTACTTTTAATTGACCCTTATTGCAAGTTTTGGCATCGACTGAGATTGCCTTGCCAAATGCAAAAAAAATTGAATTGCCCAAAACCTAGAGAGGTTGTTGTAGACCTCAGAACCATGATCTCATAGCCCCTAATGATTTTTTGATACCTCTCATGAGGTCCAAGATATGAGCCTTAGAAAACTGCTTCCCAATTGTGCTTAGTGCACCTTGGGGACACTTGGGTCAAGCGTGGTCGCGAGTGTTCCAGTGACTCCGTGGGTGGAATGGGGTAGTCACTAGCATTTACCTAGCCAACCAAATCTGATGGATAAGATGCTTTGATGCTAGGATAGACAGTTTGAAATATACACTACAGAGCTACTTTCAACTGACCCTCACTACATGTTATGATGCAGAGGCTTGGAGAACTCCACAAATTGGACAACAAGACTCCACACCTTTTTAAAAAAATCCTAAGGTCTCACTGTTTACCCAAGGGATTCCTCTTGCTTGAAGAGGTCAAAAGACTTTGAAATGACACAAGGCTAACCACAAGACTTCCTAGGGTCCTAACAAACTCCAAACAACTTGTCTTAACAGGTTACAAAGTGCATGATATGTGAATTTCAAAGACCAGTTAGCACCTATTGATGAAAATAATATCCTTAAAGCATTAGAAACAACAATCAAACTTGTACGAATTCAAACCATGCAAATGACATAAGTAAATAGTAAAAAATTATGAATTTTCATTACCTATTTATGAGAAAATCAATACTTAGATCCCTTGTTGGCACTATTGGCTACCCATACATGATTGTTACAAATTTCCATTATAGGCTTTAAAAGATCTCAATTAACTATTAAGGATTCTTTTGTCCTTCTATCTCTGATTAGATCCATGGTGACCCTAGGTGTCTTCATAGGTGCTCCTGCACAATTTACAATCCACATACAAAACTAAGTTTATTGACTCAAAATAGAATCTAAGAAAGGTGAAATTAATGTATTGAGTTTAAGCTTAACTTAGAAAACCTTGCACTGAGTTAACTTATTACCTAGTCAAGTGTTCCTGAAGGGTCATCTCTTTGCTTTAGGGTCTCCAATAGTGCTTCATGATCTGCATTACTAATAGTCCAAAGTTCTTTTGTCTTTGGTTTTCCTTGATGCTTTGACAACTTGACATTTGTTGCTATAACAAGGTGTGAATACATGAGAATAGTTTTGTTCTTCTCATAGTCTTCAAATGCAAGAATTCCATTCTTTCTATCCATGTATGTTAGCAGCCATGTTCGTGCAACAACAACTGAACTAGTAGGATATGTGAACCCATCACCATCTATCATCGGTTGTGCAAGCTTCTATTTACCTCGTACACAACATGCTAACCAATAATCTAACCTCTCATCATTCCCATGCAGTGCAACCAATGCAAAAACATCTCTTGGCTGCAGAATATCTAAAAGATGTTTATACTCAACTGAAGTGTCCATGTCATCATTTCATATAGAGAATGTCAAAGATAAAGGAGTTAGATACTGTGTAACCCATGTATCCACCCACTCTCTTGACTTAGAATGATCCCAATCATATTGAAAACACATGTGGAAAAAACAAGCCAACTCTCATGTCCAAATGGTCCATGTACTACTATCAGAGCTTCAGAATGAATTCATTTTTGAAGAGTCTCTCACTATTTGACAATCCAATCTATCTCCTATAGTTCCCTCCTCAACCAACAAAAAAGATTCTATGCACTGTAGAATCAAGAGTCCCCCCTGTGATAATGCTAAAGTACACCAATAAACAATAGAACAAGCATCAAGAAGTACAACACCTAAAATCCTCAATTTCTCCTTAACTAGATCTCTCTTCACACATGTACCTGCTCCATCATGCTCCCCTTTCCCATGCCCTGACTAAAAAAAACTTCAAATATGAGGTACACCTCTCTCCACATGCATTCTACACAACCAATAAAACATTCTGGCATTCTTAAATTGACCGGTGCAATTATCTAACCAAATGAGATGCCTATCCATAGCAATATCATTTTCCTGCAAGAAGTCAAAATATTTCTGGAAACAATGTTAAACAAATTCATGAGAGTGAGACATATCATCACTCATATAAAAATGGTACTCTCTGATTATCTTCCACTCATCTTTTGTGCTATTAGGGGAATGTCTATATGTGATGTATACAAAAATAGAAACCTGAATGGAATTATAATATTGAGCTTGAGTCTCATTTTGGGGCTGCAATGTATAGTTCTCCCCAAAGTCTACAACTGATATAATATTTCCAATGGGGAAAATTTCCTTACACGTCCTAAATTGTTGATCCAACCATTGAGACCCGTGACTATGCCTTGCATACTTGTAAAAAAGATTTATCTTGAAATCTAAAATAAAATCAGCAACATTGTATTCTTTTTCAACTAACTCACATCTAGAGCCTTCACCTCCACTATTCAATGTATATTTCATTGTTTCATATACCTTTTTTTGGACGAGTGTCTTTCCAAAATTGTGTTCCAAACCCTCATGAAAACATGTCCTAAACTTGGACAAGCCACCACATTCTGAGCACTTGGCATTTAATCAATCTTTTTTATAAAATAAACAACCATAATCTCTACAACATAAAAATTAATCTAGCAAGTCTCTTAATGATTTGGGAAGACCACTTGCACCACAATCCTCTAGCATTTCATTAGTATGCAAAGTAGAATGAATGGACCATAATAGTTCATGATGCATTGAAAACATAACATGATATTTGCAACAACATGTATTCTGAATCTTAAGGGGTACACAATAAAATGGCTTCACGGATTCAAAAGACCTTTGTGATATTTTCGATGTTGGATGTGTCTCACAAATTTTTTTATACAACATTGTTTGACTTACCTCCACATAATGTTTAGGATGTGGAGTGCGGTCTCGATTTCCAATTCTCAATTTCAAGACATCCTTCACATTTGGTGACACTCTTGAGTTAGCATGCCAAAATAGTTGAATTTCATCCTTGACAATATCTATTAGCTTCTTATAAAAATGTGGAAGTCTCCCACCATAAGCCCATGTATCAATTTGAAGTGGATCATCAAGTATTTTTCTACTTGCAAGTGCTCTATCCAAAGTGTTACGATTTATATTGAAGTCAACACAAGTTTGTCTCATCAAACGAGCCTTTCTCAAATGATGACTTACTAAGGAGGTTGTAATAACCCTTCGAGCAACTCTCTTGTCTATTTATCTACTAGTCTTCCCAATGCTATTGAGAGCATTAAAAATATTCTTCACAATAATGGCATTTCTCTCTATTTTATTGTTCACACAAATTTTCAATTTCACAAGCACAGGTCTCATCTTTTGCATCATTAACAACTACAAAAAAATTTGACATTGCTCAACCAATGTCTTGTTTCCAAAAAATTGATCATAAAGTCTTGAAGCCCACAACCTAACGGTACTATGTGATCTCTTTCCTTCCCAACTATTCATAATGTTCTTCTGAATTTCAATTAACCATTTAGGTGTTCTTGAAAGCCCCGAATTTCAAGATTGATTATCTTTATTGCAAGGGACTTCATATCACATATAATTTGGAGATGTTTAATTTTGATGTGGTTCTTGTGCAACATTTTAATTCCCCAAGTCTGCATTTTCAATCTCCATATGTACATTTTTAATCTTCATTCCATTCATTGTCATTCCCCAATTCTACGTTTTCATTCCCCAAGTCTATATTTTCATTCTCCATCTCTACATTTTCATCTTCACTCAATACATTGTTATTCACAAAATTAATTTCCATATTATTTTTAAATTCAACATCCTCTTCATTTGCAACTACATTTACGGGGTCACCTTGATTAATTTTTAACATACCTTCTCTCTTTCTTTAGTGATTTTTCCTATCTTTTTTCCTATATGCTTGAATTGCTTCATCTGTCACCTTCCTCTTTCGTTTATACTTTCGACAACTGTTGCTTCCCATTGTGAGACCAAAAGTTGACAAAAAACACCTCAAATTAAAAAACATTTAAAAAATGGGCCCCAAATCACTTTTTTAAACTCCAGAATGTCTATAACCCATGAAAAATGTCTAAAATTCCATGATTCTCTGGTCTGTGGGGGCAGGGAATATTTTGGTAAAAGTTACACCAGTGCATAATCGGGTACCCGATATTTTTGGGTACTCGATATTTTCAGGTACCCGAAAACAAGGCAGGACCTAAATGAAATAATTGAAAGTTTACATATAAAAGATTAATGACCCAATTTAAAAGTTGTAAAAATAATCCCAGCAAGCCATTACAGCCACAAATTTAAACTTAGGTGAATTAATTGCAGAGCATGTGGCTACTTCAGTAAAATTCAATGTGATAGATTGATGTGATGGAAGCATATAATTCAGTGTTCGAAATCTCAAAACTTCCATCATTGTCGAAGAGATTGAAGTGAATATCAAAATTGTAGAATTCTCGCGCTTTGTATTGCCAAAATTATAGAATGGGTAAGTCTCTTGGTCAAATTAGTGAATTTCATGCTTACAGTAGAATTCTGAATTCTTAAGGATAAACAAAAGTATTTCCATAAGTTTGACAACATTATTGTTAAAACCCTGAGCTAAAAGATGGCCCCTAGGATTGAATTCTCGGGTAAAAAAGAGTATAAGGATAGGAATGTGTGGGACAATTTGTTCCAACAATTAAAAGGATCCTCAAATGATTCCACTCAAATTAAAAAATCCATTCCTATGAATCCTCATTTCAAAGTGGGGGAAGTCCTATACGATATGGGGAGACGGGTCAGGGATTCCAAAGTTGGCGTAAATGGTCTCACTTTATTCTGAACTGCTTGTATCCAAAGAAAAGCGCCTACCCATGATTGTAACATATGGAGTCTTGATGTAGGGAAATTAATTATTCTTGGTGTATTTATGGATATGGATTTGTTGATTACATTAGCAAGGGTTTATGATCATGTTTCTAAGGTCCTTAGGGACACAAATGGGAACATACTACTAAGTGTCAATGTAGATGAAGTTAGAAAGGTTTTCAAGCTGACTGATCTCACAGTTGAAATGGATGATATAGACTTTGATTTCTTCAAAGAAGTCTATAAAAACCAGAAGGATTACTACAAGGGTGAAGCCCTGAAAGGATATTTTAACAAGATAGGGGATTTGTGCATAGTTGGCCCTAGAACACCTCAACCCTTCAAACTAGATTATTTTAATGGTAAAGCCAGGAAGATGTATAGTGCCTTGTGCCATGTATTAGGAGAAGATTAAGAGATGACAATGCCAGTTCATATGATGTTCATGATGCTTCAAATCCTGCATCCGCATTTGTCTATAGTTTTTTATTATCCAAATTATATTTCTGAGCTGATGCATAAGGGTTTGGTAAGCATAAAGGAGAACAAAATAGCTAAACCAATGGGATGGTACTTCATAATGATGCACATGTTGTTATTCAATAATGCTGATTATTTTGAGGAAGAAATGAACCTCATAAATTTTAATGATGATGAGGATATGCCAGTTCAATTGTGGAGCACTGACTTGTCTTGGGATAGGAAAGAAGTAAGTTACATAAACTTTTATAGATATTTTGCATCTAGGCTTGAAGCACTATTATGCACAGATAAACCTAGGATTCATACAAATGTGTTAAGACTTCTGAGACCCATGGAATATGCTCCAGAATTAAATATTGACCATAATTAAGGTGATCTCATCTTGTACCCTATCTCAATAGTTATTAGAATCTATGGTTTTAGAAAAACCCCAAATGTCCTACCTTACAAAGTCACAGCGAAAATTGGCCTGATAGAGGTTCTCAGGCAGCTAGGTGGGTTACAAGAGGAAGCCCTAACTAGTAAAATGAAAGGCTCTATTTTCTCCAATCTCACAAGGGCTCACCATTTCATCATCACAAAGGGAGGGTGGACCCAATTTGATAAATATTTCGAACCATACCAGCTGGAAACACCAGTAGCTAGATGTGTAGATAATGAAGGATTCATCTTGGACATGTTAAGAGTAAGGAAAAAATGCTTGACTCTGAACCATCAATTTAAATTCCCTGAAGATATTATCTGAAATGAGTTTGATTTAGTAGAGCAGGAGATTAAAAAGGAAAATTGGCTAGTCTATAAGAAAAAATTGGATTTTATTCATCAGTTTGATAGGTCATATGATCCTTTGGAGACATTCACTCACTGGGGAAAGAAAATATAGTTTCTAATGACTATTTTTGAAGATTTCATACAAACCCTAGATGAGAAGAAGAAGGAAATAATGGATGAAGAGCCAGAGAAAGAAAAGGCCATTCTAAATAAAAGAACACATGGAAGAGTTATCCCACCTGGTAATTATGTGGTACACCAGAGAAGAGGATACAACACTATATTGCCTAGGATTGAGAAAATAGTTGATCAAAAAGGAAAGAGACCACTGGATGCTAGTACCCAATAAATGCCATCCCCTAAAAGGAAGAAGATAGAAGGAAAATAAAAATCATAGAGTGAATTATACTCCCCTTCTCAGTCTCCCTTGCACATGGATGACAAAAGTGTGGCAGAATAATTAGTAAAAATGGGAGATACAGGGTATGTCTTTATCACAACCCAAGATTTGCAAGAAGGAGTACCTGAGGCTCCTAAAAAACCAACATTGGATTTTACTATGGCTGAATTTGTAGGAAAAGAATTGGATCCTATCACCAACAAGCTAGTGATGAATTCTTGGCAGATGAAAAATTTGTAAAAACCAGGGCTTTTATTCAATTTCTGTGGAGAATTCATATTAATGAATTCAAGGAAGCATGTAAAAATATGCAGGATGTTCATCCAGATAAGAGTAGAGATGAAATCAAGATAGAAATGAAATAGAATATGATGGCCAAGTTTGGAAAGATTACCCCTGATGAGGGCAGAGCACTGGTGCAAAATGAAGGGGTCCTTATTTTACCTCACTGGGATCTTGCTGATGCAATCATTTTTTATGCAATAAGAAGAGAAACTAAGCCAAGGTAAGATGGAGAGGCATTAATGGGTGTCAAATTTAGTGAAGATAATGCAACACTTGTAATGTGGTCCATACAAAATAGAGCAAGTAAAAGAGTTGGAAAAGAGGATCACTCCAAATATTTAGGTGATCTCTTAGTAAGGAGAGTTACAGAAATAGGGGTTGTGGAAGCAACAAATATGACTTTGGAAACTACCAAGTTTTCAGTCAATGTAGCCAAGAAACTAGAAGATGAGCTCAATTATTTGAATGAGAGGTTTGAAATAGTTTTGGGGGCTTATAATGAGGAAAAGGTGAAATCTTTAGAAAAGGATAAAAGAACTTATTTCTTGTAAGGAAAACAATCTAGTTAATTCATTCCCCAAAGGATGTTAACCCATGACCCATATCAACCTTCCTCATCCAGCCCATTTGTGACTTACCCCCCATCCCCTGCACTAGTAAGCCCTACTACCCAAGTGATCATTGATGCTAAGAAAGTAGAGTTAGAGGCTGAAAAGAACATGTTGGTCACTGAAAGATAAAGATTGGAAGAAGAAGACAAAAAGGATCTTGAGGAATCCCCTGTATATAAAGAAGCTAAAGAATTGGTGAAGCAGAGACATTCTGATAAGATATACTTTAACCTCAAGAGGTGTGCTGGTGAAGTCAATCTCGCTAATCTCTATTTGATGGGAAATAAGATTGTCAGCATAATAAAACAAGCATGATGAAGGTAAAGAGCATTGGGGCTTGATATTTGACAGTTGGATAGGGAAGAAAGCCCATATAAAGGAATTCTATTCCACCTCAAAGGAGCAGAATAATATTGATATCATCTTGACAAGGACTTACAAATGCCTTAAACTGATGGCTGACTTGGACATCAAAAAAAATGTGGTCATCAAAAAGATAGAGACCTTGAGAAGACAATTTTCTAGAGATGGGTATGGTATGTTTCCTAACATATTCAAAAAGGATGGAGACATAAAAAATGAAGCCCTGTGGCTAAGGTAGTTTAATGAAACATTAACCAATAGGACAAACAACATTATCACATTGGAAAACACAGGTTGGTTTGTATTAACCATTAACATTCTCAACAAGGCCAGGGCATTTTTTGAATCTTGGGAATCAGAGATTGAGAAGGCCAGTATTGATTGGGAGGATTTCAATAGCCAAAAAGATGAGGTTCTCAACTTCAGTTGGCCGAATGAAGAGGTGTTTACCACCTGGGTAAGAAAATATGGTATAGTTACTCCAGTAACATAAAGTAGTAATGTAGGAGTGACAGCGAGCACCAACAATGCTTAGCAGTTTGAATAAAGGCAAGTACAGGATTCTACATCAGTGAAGACAAAAAAATCTAGATGATGAAGACCTAAAAACTTCAAAGTAGTTGAAAACATTCAGGCGGTCATCAGAAAAAAGACTATGTAACTTGTAACAAAGAGTGGTTATTCTCTCCACCTGATATTTTGTCCTATCTGAGAGGTGTAAATTTTGTCCTATACCTTAGTCATCCAAAGCTTGTTGCATCCTTATTTTCTAAAAGGATTCCAAGATGACTAAGTCTATCTATAAATAGCAAGTTGTATTATATTGTAAAGGATGGTAAAATCAAAACTGCAAGGCATGCTTTTGAATGGTGTCTATTTTTTTCAAGTTTACAGTCAGTCTGAATGTATTGAAATCATAAGGTTATTAATAAAAATACAATGGAATTTCAAGTCTCAAATTGTTGATGTCTTCTTGAATTTTATTCATCTTTTGTATGTTTAATGTGTAAGGCATGTTAAATGTATCAATTACAAGGTAACTGTGTTGCTATTAGTGAGTTTCTATCAAGGATGGTTTAAATCTTACAAATAGTTCCAGGGGGTTAGGGTTTGTACAAGAATTTGATATAGGGATATGAGAGTAAGAAGATAGTTTGTAAGGCATATTATCTAAGATCTTGTTGTGTTTTATTAATTATCTTTGATGAATGTATATTTTCATTGTGACTCTATGGCCCAGAGTTAGGCACTGGTCAAGTTCTAAATAGTAGTATTATCATCAATCAATCAAATATTGAAAATATTTACTTTATGTTGTCAAGATATGTGGATGTTTAGCTAATTATATTAATAAGTACATTTAATTTTGATGATTACTTAGAGAGAGAATCAATAGGTTAACCTTCCTAGTTCTAAGAATTTAAAAAGAAGAAGGATCATGAATCCTTGATCCACTGCTAGATTCTAAGTCACTTATTGAATCTGAAGATAGGTACACCCACCTAAGTTTGTGGATCTCAAAGTGAAGAAGGATTATATCCTTGTTAATTAGCCTTGTTCATGTATGAGTCTGAATTGGGAATTGAGGGTCAAGAATTTATTTCTATTTTAATTGATTCTACAAGAAAAAGTTCTAACAGACCCCATGACCCCTTTCGACCCATTTGAATGCTCAAGTGTGTCCCAAGGGGTCCTACAACCCCTTAGGACACACTTGAGCATTTAAATGTGTCGAAAGGCATCATGGGGTCTTCCTAGGGGTTGTAATGCATGATGAGGCATACTAGGACCCCTAGGAAGACCCCATGACCCCTTACGACCCATTTGAATGCTAAAG